>CABEEJ010006303.1:0-36626 GCA_901482245.1 Timema douglasi
GTCTGTGTTTAAATAAAGTCTATGTTTTTAGAAATATCTTAACACCATCTACCATCACTTGTGCTATCTATAATCAGATGAAAAAATTAACAGTGCTTATTTTACGGAAATACCCGAAGGTTTTAACATTATATTTTAGGCTAAATGACTTTTAGGCCTACTGCCGCGTCTCTGTTTGGTGTTTGTAGCTTATTTTGAATCTAAACTACATAACATTTTGTAAAATCATCTAAAGGGAGAGGAAGAGGGTGCTCAGGTGATAGAATCTCCCTGTAGTCTTCATCATCCATATCATTCTCATCACTGTCGGACATGTTATGAACAGTTGGATCCCTAAGATCTGGCACATTATCATTGTCACTAGTGATGTCAGGATCACTTTCACCATCAATAGTATCTAAATAGTCTAAAATGTCTGAGTCAGCTAGCCCAGAACTTGGACCAGCCATTGCCTAGCTATAATATTTCAACTAAACAACATAATAAACTTTGAAAAAAGCAACGAAAATATAATAAATAACATTTAAAAAGAAAACTGGTAAGAAAAATAATAGCAACAAATATATTTATATAAATAAGGAATAAGGAAAAAACCATGAACTAGAAACGTATTCACACCACGATGTAAACAATGAGCATAACATATTTCAACTGTAGACAGTTTTTCTAAGACCAATAGTGCTATCTTTTGGAAAAAGTATGAAATAAACCTAAACATTTAGAATACTTTGTGTGGTGCCACCTAGTTATTAAAAATAAACTTAAACAGCAAGATATAAGGGTCAACCTTAAACTCTGATAATATTCCTTATGTTATTTCATTTAATCACACTGGGCATGGTCGGGGAATATGAAATCTTGAGACATAATCAGGGAAATTGACTTCAAAACAAGGAAAGGCATTATCAACATGAAATAAAAACAAAAGAAACGTTTATAATTTATTTTATTTTATCTCCAATATTGTACATAGCTATCACAGGTAACTTAAACTTTGAACACAAGATAATATCCGAATAAGCAGTTCTGATTTATTTCTCACTAATATCAACATAATGCATAGCATGTCGACTATCAAATACTTATATTGTGATCACATTGTTATAACTATCAAATATTCCTCTCGTGATCGTCTATAATATTTTTTGCACTGTACATGATTAAGTTGACATTTATCTTATAAGATTTGAACATGGATATTGGTTTCTTAGAGATAAAAACTTTATCAAAATTAATGTGACCTGGTTCGTTGATTGCATGGTCTAAGGCTTTTCTCTTGTCTTAGACTAGACTGCCGATGACAGGGAGATTGGGTTTTGAATCTCGGTTGGGTGTACTGAGAGTGGTTTTTCCAAAATGGTTTTACATTCCTTCCATGCAAATGTCAATACACATCCTCTAAATTCAACCTACCTCATCTATAGCTCATTAGTGTAATTAGTACATGTGTATAACTTGAACAAGCAGTAAGACTCAGAATTATAAGGTCGCAAATAATGTAATCAAAATTTTAAGGTGTAAAACTTATAACAGAGAATATTGCGAATCAAGTACTTATTTGTATTCAAGTGAACAGTATGTATACAATAAATAGTCGGTCAAACAGTGCCATATATCATACATTTGAGTGGTGAATCTATCAGCGTATTTACAATATGTATGGACAGAAGGTAAAATTCAAGTAATATGTCACAAGTTGCTGTGGAGGGAGAGGGGGAAAACATCAAGAAAAAATGTTCACTACACTTGGTCACAATTTGAACCTCAACTTATCTGACAATTTTGCAGTTTTATAGTATATTTTGGCACCAATTTAAATAAAAGATTGTTATAAAAACTTATACTGCCCTTTATTTGAGTTTCCTTACATTCCAACTTAAGTCAGGGTTGGTATGCCTGATTGTTTGCAAAGGCCAATCTTGACTGGTGACAATGTAGTTAGCTAACTTTTTCATAACAGGCTTCCTATACTTTCTTTATACAAATGCTGATGAATTTCATCTTTCTTTGGTTAAAAATTAAAATTGATTAATTCACCATTCTTTTCCTATTGCTTAGAGTAAGTATGTGTGGTCCTGGAATATAACAGTTTTTTAATTAAGGCTTAAGGAATAATATTTATAAAAGTTTAAATGTTACCGAATTAATTGGAGACACATGTTCTTTTTGTAGAACTTTACGTTATGATTTGTTATAACTGATTAATCATTTTGTGATGTTACTTGAACAGTATTAAGTCACATCTTGTTACTTTTACAAATTTTAATGGATTCGATAAAGAAAAGTGATATAAACAAATTTTTTGGTTTGTATAAGAAAATGGTTATTAAAATAATGTTAAGCACCTAAAGGAAAACCCCCCTTCACTTAGTGAGGTACATATTGCTATATATAGAGAAAGATAGAGGAAAGAGGTATATGAACAAATAAATTGAATGACAAGATGATGTTTATGATTAAAGAGGAAGAGTATACATTACTGCCACTGGATAAAGCAATAATGATTGCCTCTCGTATAAAATCGATTGTTAACTGCACAATCCCTTGACCTTGGTTTAATTCCATCAGATTTCATCAGGAAGGAGTGAGAGATGTGCTATATAAAAAGAGATGAAAAGGAAATCGGTAAAGTATGATAGAAAAACTCCTTTTGATAAGTTTAGAGTGAAACCTGGGTCAAACGATTCACCGGCAATGATCAATTTTATTTAAGAGTAAAGTGTTCAGGGTTTTAGGCCCTTAGCTCTCAACCATTTCAATTATATTAGTTTGCCTTTGTTTACATATTAATATACTAAAGATACTGAGAGTACTAAACCTATAAATACATTTTGTTTTTCCATTCATCTAGGCCTAATTTAATTCTCTTTATTTCTATCAAATGGTTAATTATAAGAAAGTGGGGGGTTTTATGGTAATTATAAGTTATGTAAATCATAACCAAAGTTGTAAGCAATATATGTTTTAAATTTCAATTCATTAACTTCATTTTAAGGCCTTTAAACTTATAATGTAATAGTTTTTCATTGTTTAAAGTCTTTGTTGGAATTTTAGAGTCATCCAAATTTATTACTTTTACTTTTCATTTTAAGCATCGTGTAATGTATTAATAGCTGAACCCGGAAGCTGGGAGATGCACCTGTTGCTTGCACATGTGGTCTTTCAGGGGAGGGGGAGGTTTTGGCGCGGACTCCTGGCCAATCCTTGCCTCTGGTTTAGCGTCTGTTTTTGACCTTATGTGGAAGGAAAGTGTCAGACGCGACACTGGCCGGTTAGCACTCAAACAGAGAAGACCGGTATTCACTACTTATTTTTTTCGTAACATGTAGAGATAGTTTCGAGATGCGGGAAAGGAGAGGTAGACCAGGTGGCTAAATAATTATCCTTATCAATGTTGTAACTAATTCAGTTTTCTAAATTAAGCATCCGTGGTGACAACATGTAAATTATTTGTTAAAATAAAACTTCAAATTTAAAGTCGCTAAATAGTATCTCTTTAATCGACTGTCCCTCTACCCCCAATATTATCTATATAACCTCGAGATGCTCTACTGAAAACAACTGACTGCCGTGGACGACAGCATAAGAAGATGAGGTGAGGCTGATTATCACAACAGCTGATGAGACGGGTGAATGGCAGCAGCGTGAATTGTAGATTGGTAGTTTCATTGCAAAAGTCATATTGTGTTAGTTCCTTTTTATTTATGTTTATACCTAATTCCATACCAAATTACTAAAATAATAGTGTTACAAATTAAGTATGTTTAATGAAGGTGTTAAAAAGTGGTGAATCCAATGAGTTTGTTATAAGATAATTCCTCAGCCATCTTTGCCTCAGTTGGCCGTCAATGTTGGACAGTTCAATAAGTTTTACTAACAAAATTGTTTATTTTGCTTTAATCACTTAAATGGAACATGGCTATTCACAATCAATTAGTAAACAAATTTGTGTAATAAACTCTAGATCATATCAAAAGCTTGAAATAAACAAGTTATTAAAAAAAACAATCAATTTAACAAATTGGATCCTAAAAAAGAGCCTTCTCATAACTATACATACATAAATAATATTTATTTCTCTATTAAGGCGAATATATAATAACAAAAATAATAACAATATACTGTGCATAGATGAATATGCCTTTAAATAGTGTTGTAGATAATTTTTATATATATTTAAAAAAGTGAATTTGTTTTCTATGGGAATATACATAAGTATCAATGCCTACTTTTAATGGTTTACAAAGGTTTGAAGGGGTTTGCGAAACTTCGAAAACTTTGACTTTGCTTTGAATATTCATTCACTTGGATTCAAAAGTAAAATTCCAGAATCGACAATTTTGAAACTAGGTGAAAAACATATATATATATATATTCAAAGTTAAAAACACATTTATTTTATATTTTTAAATTTCCATTATATATTAGTTTTAGTGTAAAAATATATTAATTATGTTTGGAATATAGCATATTGTAAATTATATTTAATACATAAAGTATAATATTCTATCAAAACTCAAACTTTTTTTTAATATTCGAACTTTGGCTTGGAGAATATTTTATATTATTTGATTCAACTTCACTTCAAATTGAAAAAGTGAACTTTGTACACTCGTAACAGCTTCAAATGATTTCTAAACTTAGAAATCACTTTGTCAAATGTAATCACCAGGACTAGGATAGTGTGTGTGCAGCTCCAATGCTAAATATTCTGTCTTTACATGCTATAGGGAAGGATAGCACAAGTGATCCTTTCTTTTCTATCCTAGTACCAGGGAAATATCCCAGTCCCGGTTTAATAGGACAAGAAACGTCCACAAAGGAGGCGTGTCAACTACCTCGGGTGTTGTGGAAACTATCTTAAAGGTTGAGGGGGGGGGACACACACACACACACACCATTTCTGTGGCCATTTCAACTAAAGATGAAATTCAAAGTGTGTTTATTTTTACATAATTATGTACAATTGTTATTCCCGCAGGCACACATTAACTCCCCCAACAAGGCTTGATGTAAAATTTAAATTTCTCTTTTTAAGGAAAACCCCTTAACTTTTAGCGGTACATTTTGTTATATATGGGAAAAGGTCCAGGAAAGAGGAGTGGAAAAACAGCAAAAAGAAAAATACGACACAATATGGATTTTAAATGAAAAGAGGAAAGAAGAGGTCAGTCATTACCACTACGTCCAGTGGTAGCGAAGTAAAGTGAACAGGCCATATTGGGTTTGTTTGCATATCTTCTATTCATAGTAAAAATAAATGTCTTTATAATGCTGTATTCATTTTCCTGAAATACCTACAGGCTGTGAATAGTCCTCAACAAATTAGAGCTGATTCAACCTATTATATGTGAATAATGTTTATTACAGTTCATTTATTTTGCGTGGCTGAAACAAAAATATTTAGAGATGTCACAATTTCTGTTTTTCTCGATTCTTACTCTTAAATCTTGATTACGACTCTTCAACATTTATATTTTCATTCTTTTTCTGTGCATTCAAACTCACATTAAAATTTGCACAAAATCTGTGGAACACGACGCTCATGTTAAGTACCTTTACAATTGGCTGGTACGAAAGTGAAACAACATAAATAGTAACGGTCAATGAAAAACCGGTTAAATTACCCAAGTTTGAATGTTGCCTTTTCATTTAAATGCCAGAACTTAAGTTTACCGGGATTTGATAGCTAAGAATCAAAGTATCGAATTTGACATCCCTAAATATTTTATTATTTCTTTCATTCTTGCCTGTGCTGTTTGGACCTTGGCTGGTACCGCACACCTAGCCAAGAGATTTTCTTAAAGAAAAACATTACATAAAAATGAATCATTTTGAGAATTTTGTCCTCACAAATATTTTGAGTTAAAGTACACTTTGATAAGACCTATTATTAGATTCTTAACTTGGTTAGAGCAAGGTCTGTAAAGAATCACACCCCATCTCTAAAAGAAGCAACATATTTTAATGTCCCATCACCAGGGCCTTGGCTGCTATGAAAACAGAGCAAACGTGGGAACATCTTCCCCCTAAGGGAGGGTTACTCAAAGGCCACAACAGAAGGATCCTCCAAGTGTTGTTTCCCTAAAGAAGGGCCCCTCAAAGCCACAACAGAAGGAACCTACGGATGTTGTTTCACTAAAGGAGGGTCACTCAAAGCCACAACAGAAGGATCCTATGGATGTTGTTTTCCTAAAGGAGGGTCACTCAAAGCCATGACAGGATCCTACAGGTGTTGTTCTCCTAAACGTAGACATGCCGAATGCAGAAATGGCAAACCCTCTTTCAAGCGACCTCTGCTGGTAAAGTTGTGGGAGGTGCAAGGGATGGCGCCAGGATACCCACTTCTACAGCCTCCTTCTGCAGGTCGGCGAGTTGTCTGCGCAGCCTACATGCTTTGAGGCGCAGCTCCTTGTCTTTCTCACGGAGGCTGGTGATGGTCACCCAGGCTTCCTTCTGGGGTCCCTGGTCCACGACCCAGCGTAGGAACAGTTCAGACCACAGTGTCTTAAAAGGCAACATAATTACATTAGTGAAGAAAGGGATGTTAAGAATTGAATTGCAATCAAGGAGGGATCTTTCCAATCCCTAAGAAGAACAAAGAATGGTAATTTCTCTTCCTAGATTGTAATTTTGATATTATTAATTAGAAACATGAATATATATAAAAAAAAACAGCTGTCCAGCGACATGGAAAATTGAATAGTTAGGGAATTTGATCAAGTTTATGAAATTTTCATATATTCACTAAAGTAATATACATTTATTATAGTCAAAATAACCTTTTTCTTAAAGTTAATACTCAACCCGAATCCCTTTTAACACAGTTGTCCCTGTTGAGTAAACTAGTCTCAATTCTAAAAGCCAACATGTGATTTTCATGTCGTCTTCTCATTCCTCTACTCTTTAGCCAAAGTTGTTATGTTTATGCGCATATGCAATAGTTAAATTATATTAAAGTAAGTAGAAACTAAAATAAGTGTCTCAACAATTTTAAACTGTACTGATGTAAGGCGATCTAGGTCTCAATATGATCTTACCGAAATCTAACTTAGATTGCACTACATCGCCTCTGCGGCAGGGCCGCTAGTGCACGGGAGCGCTTATGTACAATATATATGTGTGTATACACTAGTACACACACATACCTTATTTGGTTCTTTCATTTAGTATTAATAATATACTTATGTTATACTTCCATTCATGGATCTTTTATTTTATACAATTTTAATAATATTTAATCTATTATTATGTAGATCTTTTAGCTAGATTGTCGGACCATAACCAGGAAACACCAAATTTCAATAAAACCCAAGCCAAAATTTTAGCAAGGAGCAAAGATGTGATATATAAAATATGGGTTGGGTTTATTGAAACTTAACATACATTTAAATGAACAGATACAGTAGCCAGTCCCCTTTTTATCACTCTGAAAGGGAAAACATCAGTTTCTTCAATGGTACATTTTTCAACCATGCTTTAAATCAAACTTGGGAACCCAAGACTAAAAGGCAAACTGAACTAAGAAGTCGAACAAATAAAACGTGGTCTTCCAAGTAATGTCAAGAGTGGAGCCCAATCCCTACCAGTAATGCAATAAGGCACAAGGGATGTAAAGGGTAATTAAAGGGAATTGACCAGCATTTGCTTGGTGAGAATATGAAAAACCACATTGTGGTTTGTCTGGATTGGTTATAGCCAGACTCTGGAATATTAATGACCTAGCACTATTGCGATAAAAGGCATGGCTCACCAGACTCATGGGTGCTACAGATGGCCAGATGACCTTGTTGTTGGGGTCATACATAGGGTTGAGGAAAGACTGCAGCACCTCCGGTCGGTTAAGGTGAGACCACAAGCTGACTGTCTGCTGCGCAAGCTTCAAACTTGTCCGGTCTGATTCGCATGTACCCAGGAAGGTGCCTGCAACATTTTATTTTAACAAGATTAAACTTAGAGAAATGTTCCTAGATCTACTTTTGCTGTTGCGCCATGTCATATTGACTATCTAGCTCTCAAAAATTGGTTACATTAGTTTCTTAAGAATGAGTGAGATAGAATTTAGAGGAAATAAACCTTCATTTATGTGTGGGGAACTATTTAGGAAAAACAACCCTCAGTTCACTATGCCATGATTCAAACACCAACCTCCTCATCACCTTAAAAACAGACTAGACAAGATTGATATACCTACGGATCATATACTTTAACATTATATAAAACTTCCACCGATGTTTCTGCAAGACTCCTTGCAGAAAATCAGTAACACATTTAACATCACATAAATTACATAGGTTTACTTCTTTTTTTCTTTCCAATCCGGCATTTCACTTGTTTTCTCGAATATCTTTGTTTGTTTTGGCCACAGACTTACTAAACCTGTTGTGGTCTAGACCTGAAAGCGGCGCTGTCGCAGACCTTATCTTGGTGGTAACCTTCCCTAACTGAGGCTTTGGGTGCTGATGATGACCTAGCTCAATATCACCAACCCTCTCACTCCCAGCCCAGCCAGCTCGGAGCCAACTGGTCAGGCCCTGTTCCAAGTCTATTGTTTTTGGCCCTAACCAGTCTCCTGTCTCTCATGTGCACCTGGCCTGGTTTCTGTTGGGGTTCACCCCAACCCCTACCAGGTTGCTCAGGCAGTGGACAGATAGAGGAAGATGGAGGCATTTTACTAAACTGACCCGGCCACAGGTTGGAAACAGTTGATGATGTTTACTTCTTTGATTCTTACTAAAAACTTTTTCAAAATATTTTGTATTTGTTCTAGAACATCACATGTCCACTAAACTCTATGAGTTGTACAAGTGTGTGAGTCATTAAGACCAGACATCACACCATCATGAGAGTACTACACCACTAATTTTAATGCAAGTTGTATATATGTTGATGCAGCAGTATAAAGAAGGAGGTGCTGAACTCGTGCAATAGTATAAGGAGGTGCTAAACTCCTACTGAGGGTATTACACATTTTCATGCAACATTACGAGGAAGGGAGTATTAAACTTACCATATTGAGAGTAATACGAGTGTTCATGTAGCAGTATGAGGAATGAGGTACTGAACTCAAAGCTGCAGGGAAACTGCTGGTGTATCTGCTGCACACAGTCTAGAAAGAGGAGGAAGGTGGGGGCCTGTGTCTTGTTGCGACCGTTGTTGGCGGTGGAGTAGGCCGACTTGTTGTGCCGCAAAGGAAAGGGATAACCTGCCTGTAGCCATTCACGCTCGACCAACGCCTCCATTCTATCACACACAGACTCAACATGAGAACACATTTTAAGAACTTTTTTATTCTGTATGGGAGGGATAACATTTATATGGGGATTACTGCCCCAGATGTAAAGGGTCTCATAGCATTCCTAGTCAAGATAAAAAAATAAAATAATGTTAATGCATCAGAAGTGTGTGGAGTGGGAATCCTCAACTCTAGTGGAAACAATTATTTAAGCCTGTGTGTGAACCTTCAAAATTTAGAATCTAAATTCAAATCTTACTAAGATTTGGACTCGACTCGAGCTTTTGAATCTTAATATTAGAGATAACCGTTGTGGATTTGAAATTTCGAATTTAAATAAATCCCAGATTCGGACTTAATTAGCTTAGTTTGATATTCAAATCTTTTAATACTTTAAAATAATATTAACTTTCTATGGTCTTAACCATTAAAGAAAAATAGTAATTTATTTCTAAGTTAGTCATGAGGCTGTGTTTACATTTTATTTTAAATAATATGCTAACTTTGATTGATTTTACAAGAAAAAATTGTGGACATCGTAATAGTTAAAAATGTATTAACTGGTAAAACAGCTAAGTATTAAATGTAAGTACACTAACCCTAAAATTATTTACCTAAACATGTTACCTTGTTGGAGTGCATCCATGTTAATTTAAATGAATTCTAAAATCAGCACATGCTGGACATGTGGCCAACATAGAAATACTTTATTTTATAATTATCGTAGGTTAACTTTTATCCCTAATTAAAATATACTCAATTTTAAATATTTTATATCATATTTAAATGAAATCATATGAAAGTTTCATGTGTACCGTACATCTGTTAAGATGCGCATGCGCGATTACTTCTCAAAGACCCATGAAAGATAGCAGAAGCATTTTATGTTTCACTACTATAAAGTATAAACCCATGCAACGAGTTTCACCACTTTTTTTAATCTGCAAAAGATATTTGATTAAAATATATATCTATAAGGAAAACCTCGTTTCGCTTTATGAGGTAATTGTATTATATCTGGAAGAAGGTATAGGAAAGGTGGATAGAAACATATAAAAGGGACAAACACAATATGGCTTTTACAATGAAAAGAAGAACACAGTTTACACTTTACATTGCTGCCATTGGACAAAGAGGTAATGGTTGGCTCTTAAAGAAAATCGATTGTTACCATCCAGTCCCCCGAACTAGGTTTCATTCCATCAGAACTCGTCAGGGAGGAGTGTGGAACTCGCAACGCAACTTCCTAAAAGATGAAAGTTTCACACACCCCTACTCTTTACTTTGTTAGATCTTGATTCCACTATTTACTTACCCCCTAACAGTCCGACAGTCAGGATTGAGGATCACCTGAGCCAGGGAGGTTACCAGGAGGGTCGCATCCAGACCCTCTGAGCCATGAACAAGCACAGATGCTCCTTCCTAAAACCGAGCAGGAATTTTAACACCCCCATTTTACTAGACAGTAAAAGGAAGACAAACTTAACAAATAAAAACAAAGGTGAGAGGGCATGAGATAGTGGGAATATGCAAAAGGAAAGATCATAAGTCAAGATAGTTTTAAAACTATTTATATTTTATTGGTAAATGAGAATATAAATAAATAAACTGATATAATGTTGTAACCCAGAAGGGGAACAACAAGAAGACATAATAAATTTTTTTTAAATTTCGATAAATGAATGAATTTAACAAGGTAGGCAAGCTTCCTTAATTAATGAGGATATATTGTAATAAAGACAGATTATAATAAAGTCATTGTCCTGTAGAATAAGACAATGTAGAAACACTGAACACTAATGTAGAGTAAGTGACAGTGAAGGATAGTTAGGTTAGACCGAGACAGGAACCAACACACTTCTCTTTGCATGTCTTCTTAAACCTTTACACTTCCCACTTCTTCAAAACTTCCACAGTTGCATATTATTATTTTGAATTTCCGGAAATATTTTTTTTTAATAATGTCTGTCTCTTTATATGAAAAATAAGTATTTCCTAAAATTCAAAACAATGTGCAACTGTGGGAGTTTGAAGACGTGGGAAGTGTAAGAAGAGATAGAAAAGTATGTTTGTTTATATCTAGGCCTAACCTAACTATCCTTTCAGGTTAGCTTCCTTCACTATCACTTTACATTATTGTAGTGTGTTTCTACACTGTCTTGTTAGAAAGTTAATAAAATTGACATTTTTAATAAGCTAATATTTCCCCAAAATATGAATCAGTAACTTAATTTACCCTATAAGAAAAACTAAGAATCATAAACAGAAATTTGAAGTGTTTCATATTTTGTTTATTATTCCTTAGTGTAATTGTGTATGATCACATCTTCTAATCCATTTTCATTCCTCTATGCGCAGTAGCACATGCGCGTTGTACGGGCTCTCGTTAGACATTATTTTATTGAGAAATTTATTTCAATTCAATTTTTAATGCTTATAATATGACCAAAATAATATTTCTACCAAACGATATGAAATAGTGAATGCTTTTTTTTTAAAACATAAATGTGGTATGTTTGGTAAAATATGTATTACAATAAATAAGATTAACATTGATTTTAGACAAGTTAACCAACATAATTTTATAACTAAATAGTAACTAAACTAGTGCTATTTTTGTTGTTAAAAGTATTAATTAATATGAGTTTTAAATTATTATTTTAGAAAGGAATCAGGCAAAAATAGTAAAATGAATCATTCAATTATTTAGTAATTTATTTAGAATGTTTAAAAATGAGGTGGCTCAGTGGCTAAATAATTTTATTTTTATTTAGTAATCTATTCAGCTATTTTTAATTTCATTGCTTTGTCATGGCAATAAAAGTAACAACTTCAATCAAGTATAATTCGAAAATGACAACCATATTTAATAAACTTACTGGTAAAAAGTAGTTTTAAAGCTCTTACTAGGTTATTAATGTGAAGATTGATATTAATTTTAATAATTTGATCAGTAACAAAATGATTTATAAGTGTAAATGCCAATATTATTTAAATTAAATAGTCTATGCTTTCTATGACATTAAATTTTTATTATTATTAAGTACATCAAGTGAAAGCTTAAAAATGATGATCCTAAAAAACTTTTGATCTTGATCTAGAAATCAAAGGACGAGCTTGGCTCGCAATCTGAATACTCGTAGATCCCTACTTTAAACAATTAGTTTCCTCAATAATAACTATCAAAAAGTGTAACTAACATAAATTAAAAAGAAGATATTTTCCTGATGGAAAAGTATTTGTACCCAGTCGAAGATCGAACCAGTCTCTTCTCCATCTTCTTTAAATATTGTCCACGGCAGCCAGTGGATTCCATAGAGCTTCTCGGGATTAAAGAATTAACAGTGGGGTTGTAGAACAAAGCCGATTAAATAAATAGAATTTATGATGTAGATGCTGAAGTTTTATTTTAATAAACATTAAAAGACATTTTGAACCACTGGTTATAAAATGAAAAGAAAACAAATTACTTAATACATGAAGATGGATAAATTGTTAATGTGGTGGTAATTTAGCCACACGGTCTCCATTTTCTCCCACCCATCTCTAAGCCCTCCTTGACCAACACGAAAAGAACACGACTATTCATACTTCTGAATATAGGTCTTATCAGTTCGCGTGCTAACCAGCAAGTGTCTCGTGTCTGACACTTCTCTTCCACATAGGGTCAAACATAGACGCTAAATCAGATGTGCTGATTGGCTAGCTGTTCGTACCAAACCTCCCCTTTCCACTGTGAAGCCACAGGTGCATCTCACAGCTTCCGGGTACAGATAAAATAAAATAGCATGATGCTTAAAAGTGAAAGGTAAAAGTAATAAATTTAGAAGATGCTAAGAGCCCAACTAATTCTTTACAAGAATGAAGACTACTAGATTTAAAAGTTAAAGGTCTAAAAATTAAGTTAATGAATTGAAATGTAAAACATATATTGCTTACAACTTTGGACAACTTATAATTAACATTAAACCCCACACTTTCTTATAGTTAAACATTTGATAGTAATATAAAAATTAAATTAGGCCTAGAAAAGAATAATACATTGAAGATGCTGAAGGCTATTTATTAAAATAGGGGTAGTAAGACGCGGTGCTAAATATTTATTTTATTTTTATTAAAATAGGCCTAACTGACTAAAACAATAACATACTAACCTTGATTATATTAACACAAAAGGGGGATTTTGGTAAAATGATATATAAAATGCTATTAAATGTCTTTGAATATTATAAATATTGAGCACTTGCAAGCCTATTACAACCATATTTAGTGGTTTTAAGAATGGTATCAAATTAACAAAATAAACAATGGCAAACTAATATATGTAAATTAAATGGTTGAAAGCTGAGACCTAAAACTCTGACCACTTTACAGCGGTCTATATATAGTTCCATATCCCGGGAGAGGTAGAAAGGAAAACAGGGTGGTTGTATGGGGGATACACACACAAAAGGGTATACAGATCTGCTCTGGATCTGGAACATTCTGGAACATGGTAGAAATTACAAGTTCCATCTAGTCTGTTCTTTTTTCACCTGCCATGAACTAGACGTATTTCTAAACATATCCTTTCCGAAACTGAAGTCACTTGGCCCGGCCAGTCAGTGCGCACTTTATAAATACAGACTTACCACCACATAGCTTAAAAAATAGGGAAAATATATTCTATCCATATATTTTATATGTATAACAACTTTGATTCACATATTTATCATCTTTGTGTCAGGTAAAAAAATCTTATTGATGACAACTACAAAGCCTTGTAATTTATTTAAAAATCCAAACTAACATATTTATTTTCAATTTGAGTAATTTTATGCTATGAGCATTCTGTTTACCTTTATAAGATCCACTATGGACCTATGACATAAGTTCCACCATGAGTAAAACTGCAAGGTAAGCTTGCTATCGATTCAATGAATTAAAAAATGACACCAGGACATGGGAAACAAACCAAGGACTTTTAGCTTAGTAAGTCAATGCTCTAACCACTTAAATATCCAGAGTCATTCTTCACTCATATTTTAAGGCAGAGTCTGTGATGGATTTGCGGTAATCATCAGCTACATATGAGTTATCAATTTAGATCACAAGCTATCAGCCATCTTCAACTAGGGAGGGCTTTATTTTATGCTGACAATAGTACAATGACAAATGTATAAATGCGCATATAATGAAGGATTAAATAACCAAGATATATTTGTTAATCACGGCTATAGCCGCATCCAAATATCACATTCTTTATGTGGATGCGGCTATAGCCGTAACTAACAATATAAGAGCTTGGATATTTTATCTATCATTTAAAAAGTATTTAGATTTCAGGTTATACAACCATGAATGTAAGCAGTTTTGCCAAAATTCATTCTCACTTCATCCACTGACTCATCCTTACTGCAACATAGGGGTATGATTTTGGCAAGTGAACCATTAATATTTGTAGGCGTGGCTATTTTTCACCGAGTTGCAGGAGAAGAAAAGCTCTTGCACCTAATTGCATTAAAAGCAATGAGATAGTTTACCTGGTCCAAGCACTGCGCCACCAGACAAGCACAGTTTAGAGTGTCCTTGATATGAGTCATCCAGTTAGAGGAATCAAGTCGAGAGAGCCATCTATCCATAGACGATGAACTGTCATTGCAGGCTGGGAAACAAATACACAACATTGCAAAAATACCTTCAATCCTAATCAGTAGGAATAACAGTGGTGGGTAAATTTATAATTTTGCTGCTATAAATGTTTAATTGAGAAATCAATATTTACCACACCCTTCTTTAAATACTGAAGCTATTGATTGTATTTATATTATAGGTAGTTTTTGAGAGCTGTCACAGTTCCTGTTCTTCTAAATTTTCTGTATGGAAAATCTCTTCACTTTATGAGGTAGTTTTGTTATTCTTGGAAGAAGGTACAGGAAAGGTGGATATAAACATCTAAAAGGAAACAAACACAATATGGCTTTTATAATAAACAGAAGAACACAGTTCACACTTTTCAATGCGACCATTGGACAATGAGGCAATTTGTGCCTTTTGAAGAAAATTGAGTGTTACAACCCAGTTCCCTAACCTAGGTTTCATTCTATCTGAAATCATCAAGAGGGAATGTGAAACGCGCAACTTAACTTCCTNGTGATTCTTAAATATTAACTTTAATTTTTCAATTATTGATTTCGATCCTTCAACATTTACCATTTCAATATTTTTTTCTAAATGTATTTAACCTCACACACAAAATTTATATTTATTTTTGTACCATGATTTAATAGCAAAGAGAAAACTATAAAAAATAAATCGTAAAACAAATAAAAAAATAATAACTTATAGTTCCTGTGTTTGATTTTTGCAATATCAATAACACACAAAGGACATGTCAAGAAGCTATAATTAAAAATAACCCAATTTTGAAGAATGCTGTTTCTTTTAAATGCCAAAACTTTCTTCTTTAAACAAAATATCAAAATAGTATATTTAAAATGTAATCAGTCAAAACAAACATAAAATGTAAATATCACACCTTTAAAATTTGAGATTTTAAACATATATTAAAATACATGTTTTTAGAATATAAATGGCTCTCATTTTAAACCAGAAATAACACTTAAAAAACACAATTTAAAATATAAGAACACTCAAATAAAAATAAGTAGAAAAATAATTAATACATTTTAATGAGCTAATAAGATGCCAAAATATGCTTCTGTAACTTAATTTTCCCTACAAGAAAATGTATGAACCACAGACAGAAATTTAAAATTAATTATATATCGTTTATTAGTCGTACTCTAGAGTAATAATCGAGCATGATCCTATCTTGTGTAATTCCATTCCTACGTGCAGCTGCAAATGCGCATTGTATGGGTTCTTGCTTAGAAATTATCTCATTGAGAAATTAATTTCAATTCAATTTTTAATGCTTATAAAAGTTGATCTTCATACTTTAAAATGAAAACTAAGATGGTATAAATAATATTGTTAGAAAAAAATATGAAATAGGAAATGCTCGCTTTATTTAACTGTGTAAGAAGTTTTAAATTTCTTGAGTTTGAAAACATTCAATATAATATAGTCTCGTTAAATTTTTAATCAAACTGAAGTTATTATTTTAGAAAGGGACTAGGTAAAAATAGTTTTTATTTATTAATATATTTAGCTATTTTTATTTTTATTGCTTTGTTATGGCAATACAAATAAACAAATTCAATCAGAGATAATTCAAATTGGACACAAAAAATTGACTAAGTTTAATGGTCAAAAGTAGTTTTAACGCTCTATTTGTTATTAATGTTAAAATTGATATTGATTTTAACAATTTGTTAAGTTACCGAATAATTTATAAGTGGAAATGCTTATATTATCTTAATTAAATAGCCTACAAAACTTTTGAGCTCAAGCTTAAATGACAAGCTTGGCCCAAAGCTTGAAACCAGAGTACTCACAGAGCCCTAACTATTTTACAAATCTGAATATCCAATTTACCTTCAAATCTTGAATTTGAATCCAAATCCATCGACCTAGGTTTCATTCTATCAGAACTCAACAGGAGGGAATGTGAAACGCGGAATGCAACTTCCTAAAAGAGGTAACTAGGAAGAGAAAAGAAAACTATAAAGAATTATAGGACACTTTTGAGAAATTGCAATGCGCGTGTCACACTCCCTCCTGATGAGTTCCAATAGAATGAAACATAGGCCAGGAGATTGAGCACTAACGATCAATTCTATTCAAGAGGCAGCAATGCAAAGTGTGAACTGGATTCTTCTTTTCATTGTAAAAGTCATATTGTCTTCCTTTTTACATGTTTCTATCAACCCTTCCTGTACCTCCTTTCAAATATAACAAAATACCTCAAATAGTGGTAAGGGGGTTTCCAGAAATATGTAATCCATTGAGGTATAAGATTGCCACTTTTCAGGGTAAACAGAGTATACAGATTATTAGAATCTGAAAAAAAAAAAAACTACTAATTTTTTAGCTTGCTATTCTTGTTATTGCTATCCCAAATAATTCAGCCAATGTAAAAGAATGTACTCCAGCTATATCCCTGATTCGAACTATAAAGAAACTGTTGTAACAAGTTTAGTAAAATTGGAGCAGATGTACCTTCTACAAGTTTGGTGAGACTGTCAAGGAGTACATTGTGTCGGTCTATAGGCTTGTTGACCCTCCGCCACTGTGGATAGTGTATTTCTACTTCAAAACCACCACCTCGAGACTAGGAACAGAGAATACACAATTACATCAATGAAAAAAGGTTTCAAATGCAAATGCATTCTGTTCATATTTAAAGTTGGTTTATTTACTAACTGTATAACACTTATAGTTTCCCAAGGAGAGTGTGCTTTGGCTTTTGTTTTGTTTGTTTATTTTTTATTTTTTGTGACACTTAATTCGACATTTAACATGTATAAAACATTGAATATAAAAGATACAAAGAGACGATCACCAGCCCCGAAGGGGCTATCGAAAGTCAAACGATACAGGACTAACATAAAAACACTAAAAAAGAAAATCATATGTCACCCTGGCGGGCTGATTCAAAGTTGGCCATAGGTTTACGGGCGGGAAAAATTAAACAAAACCCGCCCTGTCGCCGATAATTGGTCGACACGGACCTAAAATTACATATTTATACATAGAGAAGGAACGACAGGGTAGAAGACAATGAAGGATGATGGGTGACCGGACGCAGATAAGGCATGTAGGAAGTGAAACGAAAAATAATTATGATAAAAAGAAAGCGAGCCGGCCTCGATCGGCAGATCCGCCGGGGTCGGAAGGTAATGGGGGTGGTCCACCACCAGGGCTACGCAGATATCCCATACGTAGCCCTGGCATGTAAATAAAATAAATTATCTCCTGTGGGCCACACGGGGCGAGTGAAACTAAAGGAGGGGGGTGGGAAATAAATTTTATTTCACCTACTGGGTTTGAGATTTCCTCCCGCGATGTTGGGAGGACAGAGCAGTATTTGAAAGGGCCTGGGAGGCAAGGGCGGAGGAATGGGGAGTATGAAAAAACAGGGGACTGGCTGTGGGGATAGATGGAGCAACGGGAGGATAAACAGATTGAGTGATGGGAAAACTAGACAGGGATACCACCCCGGCCCCCCCTCCCTCCAGCCCTCTGGTAGAGGACCGGCTAGGACAACACATATTGCTTTATTAAACGAGACACTCACGAGCACGACAGTATTACATACAAAAGCTTTGGCTTTTGTATAGTTACATTAGGATTGATGGGAATAACTTTGCAACTTTGCATGGATATAAGTTGAAATAAATAGTATTTAACTATGTACTATTATAAATAAAAACATATGATATAGATTACAAATAAATACAAAAAATTTCATTTTTTTTTAAAACACAACTATTTAAGTTATTAACACTCACAATGAATGCACTGTTTTGTAGGAAAACTCTGGAAGTTTGTTACAGCAACTTACAGATGTTCAATGTGTGAACCCTCAATAAGGCATATATCAACCAAATATTATCATATTCAGAAAAGTGTAACTCCCCTATCACCACACTGAAATAACAGTCGGGGATACTAACAAGAGTTATTTTATTCAGATAACAAATTACTTACAACTCAATGAGAGAATGAGACAACATAAAGTGTTAGGCATCCAAAATATGTATATTAGAGGCAAGCAATCATTTAATTGGCCCAAAAGGCACCATGCACTTTGAGGCGAATGGTCAAAAGTAATTTCTGACATAATACAATACTCTCGCCCATAAATGGTGACTCAAAACACACTAAATAATCCATACTAAAATGACCAAATTAATCTCAATTACTTATGCCACAATAACAAATTAATCATCAAAAAGATCCAGGTAAACATGGTCAATCTGGAATGCAATCCAGCAAATACACTTAAAAGTTAAGTTACCCTGACGCTCCCCAAAGCACAAACAATAACAATATATTCTCATTTAGTAAATTTCCTCCCAACTGAATATTAGCATATTAGAGAATATTAGAATCTATTCACAAAAGTCATAATATAGAAAACTACACCACCTAATGGTTTGCAAAAGAAAAATATTAGTAAATAAAACCCAAATTGCACTATAGCCTCGATGACTTGCGGCCCTTACTTTAACAATGATAAATAGTCTCTTAATACATAACAAGATAAATATAATTCCCTAAAATACAAAAATAAGAAGAGCTGGCAAACAACGCTATCGGGCTTAAATGACCAACCCAAGTGGCGGTAACCAAAGGGTAAAAAAACATCCATTAATCGGCTAAAAAAAATGTTTCAAACAACCGCCCAAAGATATTAAATATTATCATGGCTTTAAGAGTCCTAAATTTACCAAGTCCATATAGTGCTAATAATTGATAAGTTTAAAGTATTAATAGTCCAGAACAATAATTTTGAATAACCTAACATTTAAATCAGCTTCTGGCAATGTCACTCACCTTGTAGCAAGTAAGTAATATGTGCCTATAACACAGACACACCATCATTATATACCCTAAAACTATGCCACGTGCTCTTGAGGCGCAGGAACAGGAGGGAGAGACGGGTGGAGGCAACCAAGGGACGGATTACTCCTAAACTCCTCCTGTCAGACCCACGAAGGAATCACAGCAGGTTCTTGAATGAACCCAAGCTAATGGTAAAACTCCTGGCCTTAGGATTCGACAGTTCACCTCCTCCCCCTCCGCAAAACCCCACCTTCAGACTACAAGGCCCCGTCCCCTGACCTCACACAAGCCTTTCCCCCAGTTCACACCATGTGCTCCCACCAAGCCTTGGGAAACATTATCACACACCTCTCCCAGAACCTCCATCCCAACGAGCGAAATTAATCCCAAATAAACTAAACAGCAATCCCCCCTTCCAAAAACGTAACAAGATGGCATAACAATATGTTAAAATGTGTTTGGAAAGAATTTGACTACCACGTTGATAAAGACCTTGTGACTAAGTAAGGGTGCATGCATAGAGCAGCTGTAAGTTTCTGTAACGAGAAAATACATTTTTGAATGTGGTATTTGGGAATTTTGCATAATTTGGAGAATACTGGCATGTGAGGTGAGTGTATAAAATTTATACACTTTATTCAACATGGAACAATTCCCAAAAATTGTAGAATTTGTACAATCAATATGTGCAATATTTTGCAGCACATACTTATATTAACAGCTGTTTTCTCATATGAAATTAAACTACACACCCGAGATATAAATTGACTCCAACACAAGATTTAAAGCATGACATTAACACCATTGTCGTGAATAGAGGGATTACATTTTTGGTATAAAATATAGGGTGGCTATTATTGTTTTAAATATGGAGCTTATTCTTTTATTTTGTAATAATAGGATACTTACTAAGTTGATTAAAATAGTGACAGAACAGATTTTTTTTAATGCGGTCCCTTCATTATTATTCTTTGTTCAATATGACCCTTAATATATATAAAAAAAGGAAGTGCTACATTTTGCAATGGATAGGAAACAATGAAGGAAAGAAAAATGGAGTAAGCTTTGTAGTGAGAGAAGGGTTGCAGGTGGAGGTGTTAGGGATGCATAACTGTATAATAAAGATGGCAATAATAAATAGAGGAAAAAAAGGCGGCAGTGTGTGCGCGCGCGCGCACACACACACCACAAGTGGGGTGTGCAGCAGAAGAAAAGGACAAACATGAAGGAGATTTAGAAAGGCATATTGGAATTGAGTGGCAGTTAGTAATGGGGGATTCTAACACAAAAGTTGGAAAAGTAAGATGAGGGTTAGAGGAAGTGTTGGTATAAAAAGAATTGGTGGAAAGAAACAAAGGTAAAAGTTTGTTGGGGTTGTGTGCATAAAATAAAATGAAAGTGGCATACAGCTGATATTAGAAAGAAAGAGAAATACATACAATCATGAAATACAGCTGGAATGAGGAGCAAAAGTCGGTGATAGACGACGTTCTCATTGACGAAAAAATTAAAAGGCAATTTGTAAAAATCAAGGTAATACTAAGTGTGTCCTTAGATAATGAGCACAGGTTACTGTTTGCAATCCTAAAGGGTTGGGAATGTAGGAAATGACAAAACAAGAAAGAATAATAATGAACAAGGGTGTGGAGGCTAAGAAATGAGGAGGAAAGAGAGCTGTACCCAAGAAAGGCAGAGGAGAATGAAGACATAGCAGAAGAGGTGGAAATGGGTCCCACATGGAAAGAGAGAAATGAAGGATTTAAGAAAGAAAATTCACGGGACTGGGTGAAAAATTTGAATCTAAGACGATTTCGAATCAGGGACGTTTGAATTAGTCAGGTTCTTGTGCAATACAATTTGGTCCTTTTTGTACATTTGTTATTCTCTCAACCATACTTGTGTACATAATTCCTTTTACCAACTTCAAGGGAATGTATACTGCATTTGCATGGAGGTTAAAATAAAATACCCTCGGTTCCCTGACCTAGATTCAAACCCTGACCTCCCAACCATTGTAAAAACTGACTAAACATGCTTGATGTTTGGTTCGTGCACTCACCAATGTTGGAGAATATTTTATACACATAATAATAAACTTAACTTAATATATTATAATGATTTAAGTGTATTTTTATGCAGTGTAGTGGTATAGTCTTTAGTTAGAGGAAGTGCAAAAAAGAGAACAGGAGCATGGACAAGTGACTACAAGTTCAAAATATTGATTAGATAGATATCAATCTAGGTGAGTATTATGTTTGAAAGTAAGTTAAACTTGTTAGCTTTTCATGAAGCGGTGGTTAAGTTGCACCTTGGCTGTCTGCGCTAAGGTCTGTGTGCGGGTGTCAATGATGTACCCTCTCTTGCCTGGGCCCAGAACAGAGTTGATGAGCCTCTCATCCTCCTTGCAGCGCTTGGAGTTGGGACCTGTCATGGGCTGGCTGCTGCGCATCAGGACACTCTGAAAACAGGTAGGCTAGCAACATTCAAACAAAATATGGATCAAATACACTTTATCTTGAACCCGAATCTTAAGAAACAGATAAGTATAAGAGTTTAACGTTAACATTTTTTTTTCATTCTTTAGTTGCTATATAACAGTATTTCCAAAGCTTTCTCCAGTCGCATACCTTTTTTGAGACTACGGCCCAGCCAACGTAACTCTTTTATCTCTTTGTTTAAAAATGGATACAAATACCTGCTATTTTATGAAGTATAAGACCTGACATTTCACTAAGGGCAGGAACAGCAGAGAAAAAGGTGAGGTAAAGGAGAACCTTTAACACACGTGTTTAAAGAGTTTATCACACTTTGGATAGAGTGCAGACGCAGCATAGGAATCACTATGTCTGTGTCTGGTTGTAGTAGTGGTACAGTTTTCCTGTACTCTGCCTCTGCTGTGCCTGCATGTAATGTGCGCCGGGCCTAGACAGTTATTTTAAATTTTAATAACGCTTTAGTGGTAAAGTAAATAAAGCCATGAAAGAGGGAAAGAAAGGCTTTTTAAGTCTTTTACATCATGATAAATTCTGTGTAAATTTGTTTATTATGTCCAGCTAAACCACAAATAAGCAACATGATCGCTTTAAGTAAATCAGAATCAAAATTTGTATTAAATTTTAATTTTGAATCAGAAATTTTTATGAACCTTTGCATATCGATTATAATTATAGATGTTAAGGATTGATCACTGATTTAAGCCCCTAGATTCACTCCAGGGTATGGCAAAGGATAGTATAACCATTGCTAAAAAAAACTAATTTTACAAAACTCTGAAATATATAACTCTAAGAATGTTTAAAGAGTTGTGTAATTACAACTGGTATGAGACTTTGGAGCCTTGAATGATATTAAAGGTTTAAGAAGTTAAAAAAATATCAGATTCAAGATTTGACTTTTTTTTCCCACTATGAATTGGAATTTGATACCTACAACGTATCAATATGCCAACATGCCCATATCCTACCTAATTTGAGTTTAATGGTCTGAGAGAAAATTATTATCCAGCTTTAGAAAATATGCCGCCCTTTAGGATTATTACAGAGGAGCAAATGTAATTTATAATTCTCTTGTCTTTTATTTTTATATTTCAATCCCACCTTTTCTTTTCTCTCATCAATACGTCTTCTCTAATGCTGTTTTAATATTGATGATACCTCCAAGGTAAATATATCTAGAACTTGTGTTACAAAGATGTGGGTGATTACTGCACATAATAGGTGTATAAGCTCTTACAATCGACATTTAATCAAATTAACATTTCTGTTGTTACACTCATTTTTTAATTACTATACTGGCCAGTGGCCAATGAAATGATTGTATTGGGTAAATATTGATTAACTAAATGTTTATATTAAAAACTTAATTGGGTTAATTTATTTGACATATAATTACAGCTGGATCAGTTACAAATCTGATTTTTCAATTTACCTTCGAATCTCGAATTCAAATCTGAATCTGGGAAAAACTTATTAACATTAGAGGGAAAAGGAATATTATGCACTCACATAAAATTGAAATGGCAACTATAATATGTTAACATTCTTTCTTATAGGCTTAATCCATTAATTATAACATTTATACATTGAGTTAAGTGTTAAATTACTAGTCTCGGGCCTGGTTGTTAAGTTCATCCATTATTTATACAGGATATCCAGTCAAACTATATTTTAAAATTCCCTGACTTTTCCAGGTTTTCCAGAGCCAATTTCCAACTTTTCCAATCAGCATTTATAACAAACATTATTTTATTAGACTGTAACTTAATGTAATAATATTTTAGACACATACATATTCTGAAATTGTGTCGCTCTATGACGGGGTTAAAGGATATCAGCTTAAAGCAATAACTTATTGGGTAGTACTATTTAAGTTAGATTTCAGTGAGAACATATTGTAATATTTACTAAAGGATTTCTTTACACCAGCACAGTTTAAAAGAGACACAGAAGCTTTTTTAGTTTCTTCTTCTTCTTATAACGCAATCTAATTGTTGTGCATGCGCATAACCATGCCTCAATTTTGGCTAAAGACGCTGAGAATTGAGATTAGTATGCTCATCAAGAACAAATGTGTTAAAAGAGATTAGTGGTGAGTATTAAATGGAAAAATAATGATATTTTGACTATTGTAAATAAAAGTTACGTATTTTTTTAACGAATATGTGAAAATTCCAGAAATTTTATAAAATTCCCTGACTTTTCTATGATTTTTCAATGACAAACAAATTTCCTGACATTTACCTGTTTTCCAGGTCACTGGACACCCTGTTATAAATGGTTCTGAATCACCAATAAGATTTTAAGAATTTGAGGCATGAATTTGATATGATCTCAAATCCTCAAACCTCAAACCTCAAATATCCTTAAGGGTTCGAGGATCCCATTCCTATATTTAATATTATGTATAATAGAGTGATAGAAAGAGGAATGAGACAGGGATGATGTTTGTCACCCACCCTGTTCAACTTGTGTGAAGTGGCTGGTCAGGGAAGCACTAGATGGGCATGGTAATTTAAGGATATGAGGACGCCTCATCAACACAATAACATACACATATGATCTAACATTGCTGACCAAAAATAAAGACGAGTTGCTGGAAATGATGGACTGCCTGGTGGAGATAGGGAGAAGATATGACAGGAAGATCAACAATGAGAAGTCAAAAGTGATGGAGATTTAAAAAAATGAAGGGCCGCTGAAAATCAAAATTGAAAACAAGAAGTTGTAAAACATTGAGCAATTCAAGTACTTAGAAAGTCTGCCGACAAAGATGCATACTGCACCAAGGAAATTAGGTCTAGGATCGCCACATCCAAGGAAGCTTTCAACAAGACAGGGTTACTGCTGACCAGCAAGTTGAGTTTGGAAATGAGGAAGAAAATGATTAAATGCTATATATGTATAGCATATGTATGAAATATGGTGTATGGAACACAAACTTGGACTCTTAGGAAGATGGAAAAGAAATACTTGGGGAAGTTTAAGATTTGGTGCTGGAGAAGTTTAGGTAGACAAACATGGTGACAAATGAAGAAGCCCTCTAGTATAATTTTTATTTAAAATCTGATTACTTAACATAAACACATGATCTTACTAAATTGGACACCAAATAATATTAAAATTGGATTGACATCCTCTACATCTTAAAAGTAGGTGCCTCTTTGGTCCAGTACAATTTTTTTTACAAATCTCCTCTGGGCAGGGTCTTAGCATCTCGTCTACCTGCCACTTGTACCCTTTTGTTTGAATTGTAGCCAATGGGATACAGGTATTTCGAGCAGTGTTCCAGGAGCTTCTCTCACTATCTCTCTATTTGTTGGTTAACACCACTGCCCACTAGAGATGGGCGATATATCACTGACTGTGATTTTTTCACCAATACCATTTGATCACTGATACTCCCAGTTACTCGATCCCAAAAGTATCGGTGATTGAGATATCAGTGATCGGAGATACTCGCATACTCGCAATACTCGCAATACTCGCAATACTCGCAATACTCGCAATACTCGCATACTCGAAATACTCACAATACTCACAATACTTGAAATACTTGAAATACTTGAAATACTCGCAATACTCGAGCTACGGAGCTAGTATTGCTTCTTTTTCTAGACACTCGAATAAATACTCACTTCACGGCCTTTGTTATATTTTCTATTTTCTACCAACTAATTGAGAATCGACCTTATTGACTGGCATGTTTTACGTATTATTTCTATTTAAAACACTTGATCTCTTAGAGCACGTTTATCAAAAAAAGTATAAGATTACTACGTAAAAATGACTTTAATAGTTTAAATGTTTCCTTCACATGCATTTTCAATACAAAACATTTGTTGTTAAGAGCAAAATTCAAAAGCAAGCTTAGCTTACTAAGCAAATCACATTTCGGATTCTTTTTAAAAGTAGGCTACTAAAAAAAATCATTTCTTTTTTTCGGTGATCCTATCCCCAAAATCGTAAATAATGAATTAAAATAAGTAACAAAATAGAAAAAATAGAAATAAACCTTAATATATTATATACAATGCGTTGATGATCCTCATCATCCTATAGTCTAATCTAAAGTGTGTTCATATAATAATTGATTAAATATTTTCTACCATCTTATAGGTTTATTTGCTTCTAATAGATGTATAGCTCATCTACTATTATATGTACGGTACTTAAAATAAAATAACACTACAATAATATAATATATAACCTGCTTTCCAAACGTTTTCTAAACAAATCACCATTATGTTATGTTCATTTTTAATCTCACATAAATTTTAATTGTAGTGAAATAGATCACTAAATAAATTACACAATTACAAGAGTTTCTCATAGTACGTAAAATAAGTTAATATTGGTATTCAAGTTTAACATAATGTTTGTTGGACCACTAATTTTGCCCAAATTACATAACATTTCACTAAAAAATACTAAATAACATATTTTATTTCTCTATTTCTCAATTGTATTAAACTTCTTAAAACGAATACTTTTGTATTGACTGTACATTAGTCAGGCAACACGAAACCCGGAGATTAAGTAGCTGTATGTCAATAATGTCAATGTCAGTGCCAAGTGCCGACAGAAAGAGCTTATGTTAAGTCTTTAAGTATCGAATTCCATTGTAAGCCACCAAACTTCCAAGTAATTAGTTCTCCTTTCAAGTTCCAACCGACAACCGAATGTCATGGGATTATTCGAGTAAATAGTAAATACCCAGTACTCAGAAATACTCCATACTCCTACTCGATACTCGATTTTACGCGCCTACTCGGACAGCAGCTAAATACTAACAGTGAAAAATCACTGGTATAAATCACCGATATTTTAAAATCACAGTCACTGTATTCACTGATATCGTAAAATCACTGTTTTTCCCATCTCTACTGCCCACATTTCTCCAGCTTTGTGACCCCCCAAAATACAAAAGTGTACTATGCCTGGGGGCTAGCTTAGCTATTCACTAACTTAAAGGAAAAAATGATATCTCTCACTGTGCAGTTGTTAGGTTAAGAGCACTCACCCCTCCCTCGTGCCTGTAGCTGAGTACTGGGAATCGTCCTCCCTCCCGGAAGTTGGCTGCAGCAATGATGGTCTCATCATCAATAGACTTGGGTACGACCACTGCACTGGGGTACGTGGGACACACCTGTTTGACATCACGACAGCCTCTCTCTGGTGTGACTCACATTCCATTGAAATTAAACTAGTTGTATAGTCTTACCAAAAGGATTTGTAGGGTGATACTTGATATCAGCGATTCAAACTATTTAACCTACAGGAACAGGATTAGGTGAATGAATAGTATCAATACTGGCTTACAGTAACTTTAGTTATATAACTTAAAAGAATAGGATGTGTAGGGGAAAAGTGCTAGAACACACACAACCTTCATTTCCTTCAGGTTGATTTTATAGCTCACAAAAACATGTCTGGGGCTTAGTCGATGTACTTGTCCTAGAAACAAGTAAAGCCAAGTTAAATCTAATACATTCATGTTCCCTAAGTTGCTTTGAAGTGGCTGTGACCGAAAAGAAATCAAGAGAAACTATGATGAATTCAAAGTATTACAGATTTAATAATTGCAAAGAGTGGCATTTGACATTAAACATTATTTTCCAAAGTGGTCACTCAAACTCCAGAGTAAGATTTCAGCATAATTCCCAGTTTTCATGGTATAGAAAAATTAATACAATATTATTATTAGCACCGCATCTTACTACCCATTCGGGTTATACGCACTTACGCTAATGTGTAATGGTAGGGTGATTGTGAGATGAAATGAAGGACCTACAGTTTAACGTGGAATCCGAACCACGGTGGAGGCCTGGCATTCCCCACATTCACAAGTTGTGATTAATACACATCTTGTCAGAGGTGAAGGAAAGGTTTGGTAATCAGATAAATCTTTGCCGCGACCGAGGATTGAACCCCGGCCGCCAGCACAGAAGTCTGACACCTTACCCCTAGACCAGCAGGTCACCCATTTAATACAATAATTTACTCGATTTTTAAGGTGCTTTTCATCTGGTTGTTAGACAATGAAAAAATGATTCTGAATGAAATTCTTTGATAAAAAGGCGCATTGAATATGCCACCAGCTTTCAGTACCTGAGAAAGTTTTGTTAATAAGTATTTCTACTCATTGCCTAGGTTAGTAGACATTTCGAGTCTTACACATCATACCTCTTACAACTTCAATTATGTCTGTCTTAAAACCCTTTTAAGCTGAGTCAGAATGGGTATTTAAAAAAAAATTCTAATCATCTCATGTTGGGAGACTTTGCACAAGCCAACCTTAAAAAATATCAGGGTATAACCATGGAATTATTCTATAACCTCATCACATTTTTTTAAAGGTATAGATTAAAAATTCATTGTTCCACTTTGTAATGTGTTCTCAGCCACAAGTAGAGAGTAGGAAAGTTAAAAAGTAATATGAATACAAATGTCCTACGCCCAGTGGCGGCGGAACATTATTAGTAAGGAGGGGATAAGGCTGAGATAAAAAGTTTTGAAATAAAATTGGCTTCCAAATCAAAGAGAGGTCCAGAGACTAAACCCCGAAAAATGTCTAAGCGTGGTCATCGCCATGAAATTTAATCGATGAATTTTTTCTGGAATATATTTGAATTGGTTTTCACCTGGCAAATGTATGGAAATGGGATGCCTATAAAAGCTATTTAGAGTGGTCCTTACTTGGAGTTTTAAAAATTAAAAGCCTCTAGAAACGATATGAAGTGGTTCTTGTCCAGAAAATTTTAGTAAATAAGATGCTTTTGGGATGTTATTGGGAGTGATCCATCACCGGATATTTTTTTTAAATTTGTATGCCCCTAGAAGCTATTTTAACTTTAATTGATCCTCACCTATAAATTCCCGACATACGAAAATATTCAAGCAATTTTCCCAGGTTTTTTTCAAACGCCGCAGCAGTTAAGCATAATTCTCAGTTTTCCTTAACAAAGGCCACTCTGATTAGAGCTGTTTATTGAACTATGCAAAGCTCTATACCATTTAATGAGTTTTCCTGACTTAGCAACTCACTCAGATTTTTTTTTATAATTTGCCGAATGAGGCCAAAGAACACAATCTGATTAAAGAACACACTTTAGTATATTGAGGTACTCACACCAAAGTCCTTGTTGACATAACTGATCTTCCACTCATCAGCAAGCGAGTTGACGAGGTGGGCGTACTCCGTCTCAGGTGTGAAAGCTGTCCAACCATCCTCAAGTATCGGAGACATGTGACGATAGAAGAATGGGTAGAACAACCGCACATCCTCTGATCAACATAAACATAATACCGCAAACCTTTACAACATATCTAATACCGTTAACCCTCAGCACAGCCAGCCTTAAAATCATAGAATTGACAATTTGGTAGAGGAACTCAGGGTATCACAAAATCTTCCAAATACTATGGAGTTGCACTTTTCAGGAAGAAAAAAAAAGAGTTTGTGGTGCAATATATTGAAATTACTTCTGAAAAGCATGTGACTCTCCATGGATGAAGTATTAAAAGGATATTTTATACACAGTTTATCTAATAAAAATACACTTCATCCATGTCTTTTTTAATGTATGAGAGCGGTTCAAAACAGTATCATTACAACATACAGGTTAAAAAAAGGTGAACTTCATAAGACAAATGTCAGCTATCAACTTATGTCAAGGAGACAAATATTCATAGGTCGGATGTGGGAGGGTCTACTGTATGCTATTTTGTTTGTCATGTCTATTACATCATAAAAAAAAAGAGAACACCTTTTAAGGAAATTAATTATATTAGTACAACTTTATTCTTTTTTGTGAATTTTTGCACTCTCAACTACATAAGACTACATAATTCGTTTTACCAGTTGGCAGTTGCATAAAACTGTTGTATAAATTCTAGGTCTTCATAATTGTATTTGAAATACTTTTTTGAGATTTTTACGAATCTCTCAAATACTATAGGATTGGAGGTATTCAAGGAATCGAAGATTTTAGGGTCCTATCTCTAAAAATCTATTGCCCACTTCTGCCTTCAGGTAACAGCTAGTGAGCTTGTTTGGCAGCCAGCTTATGATCAAACCTATGTCCACTCCTCTGACTCACCGATGGAGGCAAGATTCTCGATACAAGCAGCCACCTGAACAAATTCCTCTGGGGAGTTGATGTCCAGCTGGATGACCCTGAAGTCCTTGCACTTGATGACAATGCTGCCGCCTGACAATCCGTTGGGTCTCCGCTCCACCAGGTCAATATTGCGATGTAGCATCTGTTACATAAATTCACATTCAAACTAAACATGGGAGATTATACAAACAGGATGTTTAGTTAATCCAGTGCAGCAAAAGCCCAATATAAGATTGTTCCAAACAATGATATTCCCATCTACAGCTATTTGGTATATTCCGTTCACGATAGGTTTTTACCTGGATGACAGTTCGAAAATCATATGTTTAGGTTTTGGGTTGCCAACACTTGTAAAAGATCACAGTTTTGTTATTAATGTAAAGATCTTTAATTACCTGTTATAAATTACATTAAAAATAACGTGAACTTAAGTTTTCTCATACTATTTCATTTTTTTAATAATTTCTTTTTATCCAACTCGAAACAATATTTTAAACATAATTAAAAGTACTTTTTTTTTGGAACGTTATTGATTATGTTTAATATAGTGCACACATGAATACCTTTTAATACAGGCATTGTATTTACATAGAAAAGAGAAAATTGTTGTAATTTTGTTTACATAAAATAAATGATTTTATGATTATTTTATCGTATTTTGAAATATTTAACTGAATAAAATATTTTCATCAACTGCGTGTCTGCATCATTGTAAAAAACTTGTTTATCGTTATGTTCAATCATATGGTTTAGATTCGTCAGTTGCCATTTTGAAGCTATGTTCGTTAAAAGTTTTTGTGAAAGTGTTGTGAATATTTTTTTAAGGGGAATGAAACTATAAATAAACTTTGTGTCCGACCTCAAATAAATATATAAATAATATTGGCCTAAATTACTGTGGTTAGCTATCACATTAATATATTACCATCTGTTTTCATTACAGTCATCCAGTGATAGATGTCAGCTGTTGGCGTAGTGATATATTAGGGATTACTTCTAGTAACATTTCGAGCTGTCATCCAGGTGAACTTAGCTCGTGAATGACTTATACATGGTTGATTGGCTCTTCTATCAACAAAATAAGTATGTCGATGATGTAAGACAGTTTATGCATATTAACTTACAAGAATATGTCCTTATTGTTCCATATTTGACATAATGTGTACTATATATTAGTAGTTCACCTAAATCAAAGTCAAAGGATTCCATCAGTGTTTTCTGGTTATGACTCCAGCTAGAAGTGTTGGAAATATAAAAGAGCCTCGATAATAAACTGGGTGAGCTAAGTTTTTAAAGGCCTACTTTGGTTGATGCATGGTTTAAGGAGTCATTCTTGCAGTAGATTAGACTGCCAATGACAAGGAGATCAGAGTTCAAATGCTGCTGTACTGAGGGTAGTTTTTCCTAAATAGTTTTCCACTCTCCTTCAGTGCAAATGTGTGTACACTTCCTCTAAGTTCAACCTTCATCTTTAACTTATTGGCATCATTAGTACATATACATGTATACAAGCTGAACAGGTGTGTGTAGTAAAATGCAACACTAAAAAAATAAAGAAAATTGTTAATGTCAATGAACTGTTAATCCAGAGGACTGAGATTCAATTCCCAGAAAAAAACATTGGTTTTCAAAATCAAATGATGTGTTTATAAGCCTAGTGAAAGCTGCCTGCTCCATTCTGCTGTTTATTTATTTATTAGACCTAGGCCTAAAAGGTAAGTTTCTAGCACAATAACAACTACCTCCACACTGTTGATTTAGTTCTCTCTACAGATCATGTTTGAACTCACCCAAAGCTCTTCCACCCCTTCTTTGCGAGATGACAAGATGAGGTGATGACTTGAGATGCATAGTGTTCCGTCCACTGTATTGCGGAAGGGGGCATGCATCACCACTCCGTCCAACATTGGTATCGGGATCATGTCAAAAAACTCCATGACTAGAGATCGCGTCCAATGGGAGGGTGACAGAAAACTGGAATGGTGATTTTATTAGCTAAAATAAACATTAAAAGTAGGAGAGAAAGGTTATGTTAACCTTTGAACTTCCAAGCAAGTGGAGTGCTATGAGTAATGTGAAGGTTCTAGTGTCAAGTCCTTTGTTTAATGTTTTTAGTTGAAATATTTAACTTAGGCTTTTGTGTTTTTATCTAAGTGCACGCAGGGTTAATGCTTGCATTATCTTTACTAAGAACTTAAACTTGTTTATTATACTTTTAGTTAGTTTAGTTGAAAAATTACAACTTGACATGAGGATCAAACTCAGGATTCTTAGCTTAGTTAGGCTCAATTTTTGTGCCTATAATACATTCACAACTTAAGTTTATTTGGATGACAGCTCAAAAAGTTACTAGAAATAATGCCTAATATATCTCCACGCCAACAGCTGACATCTGTCACTTTGGATAACTGCAATGAAAACATTTGGTATGGTATGAATTTGATGGTTAACCACAGTATTTTATGCCAATATCAATTATATATTTATTTGAGGTCGTACACAAACAAAGCTTATTTATTGTTTTATTCCATTTAAAAAATTATTATTTACATCATTTCCACAAAAGGTATAACAAACATAGCTTCCAAATGGTGACCGACGAATTTAAACTATGTGATCGAATGTGACAGAAACAAGTTCTTTACAATGATGCATCCATGCAGTGGATAAAAATATTTTATCAGTTAAATATTTTGAAATACAATAAAATAATCATAAAATATACATTATACATCTAAAATATATATAAAAAATTAGAAGTATTTTCTCTTTTACATGTAAATACAATGCCTGTATTAAGTATATTAATGTATGCACTATATTAGACATCAGAGTTAACCTTCTAAAATGGAGAGAGTACTTTTAATTATGTTTGAAATAATGTTTCAGATTGGGTAGCAAGAAGCTATGAAACGGTGTAAGAAAATTCAAGTTTACGTTATTTTAAATGTAAAATATAACATGTAACTAAAAACTTAACATTTATAACAAAACAGTGATCTTTTACAAGTGTTGGCAACCCAAAACCTAAATACATGATTAATGAACAGTCATTCAGATAAAAACTTATAATGAACAGACTTTAGGTGTAATTTTCCAACCATATAGACCTAATTAAAATGTGTAAGTGATAGTCATATCCGTAACCTAAACATTTAATCTTCATCTTTTACAGCAATTTTTACACTCAAATTGGTTGTATTTTAATAGATAAATATATAGTATGCAGCTTATCAATATATAGTAGTTTAGTGCAAGATATTTTTAGGTTAGGATAGTTTATAATAGTAAAAAAAAGACCAGCTTCGATGGCCGCCTGGTCTAAGATGTCACTCTCCCAAAAGACTAGACTGCCGATGATAGGAAGATCAGGGTTCAAATCCTGGTCGAGTGTACTGAGAGTGGTTTTTCCAAAAATGGTTTTCCACTCTCCTATTAGCAAATGTGAGTAAACTCCTTCTAAACTCAACCTTACTCTTAAGTGACGCAGTAACAAACATTGCTGAAAAAGTCCAACAAATTGCATTCGAGTGAAGCTTTATGTATATAATAAAGCTTATTAATGTGCAATAATCCTCTACACCTACCACAATTCTCTCTCTTTTCCAAGATACAATTTTTTTGAAATTGGTTGACTAATCTTTTTGTATACAAACAAAAACATGACTGCAGATCCAATCCACTAACAATCTTACATCCAGCGAATTTATACAAGGCCACATTAAAACTGAACTGAAAACATAGCTGAGAAGAAACACCCACCGGGATCCATATATTAGAGTAAAGTAATAATATATATTTTAAGGTCAAATAATGTATAGATATTTTAATAATAATCCTTTCAAACATAACTTAACCTAACCTTCATTATGGTAACCTTGCTACCATTCCATTCGCTGACAAATTATAATCTCCATTAATTTTCACAAAATAAACAATTTGACTTTCATAGTAGGCCTATAATTTGATGTCATATCACAAGGGATCATGGATCAAAATGCTGTGTTGATCTAGTGTGTTTATATTTAGATTAGGTTTTAGTGAGTTGTCTAAATATTGTAAAAATAATTACCGGTATGATTAACTAATAGTATAAATGGATTCATAATTTAGTATTAAATTTTTAATGATTTAGTATCTTAAATGAAATACAGTGCATTATATGATAAGGTGATCATTCTCTAATAATTTATTTATTGTTGGAAAGTTGCTATTATTGCTGTACTTTTAGATGATAAAAAAATTTCACTTACTGTAATATAAAACCTACTAAAAGTGTAAAAGAATTTTGTCTTCTTTGCATACTAATCCAATTTTTTTTAGGCTAATACAAACAAAACAATCAAGAAATGAATAATAAAGAGGTAATATATTAAATAGGCCTACCTGCCAACCTAGCAATACCTAAACTCTCTTGCGGTAAATTCAAAATTAACTAAAATATTTATCTATTGATATATAAGGCTAAGTTGGGATGATTTTTGCTATAAAAATTTTGTGGGTGTACATTTAGAAATATCCTCATACTGACGCTTACAAGGTATGTGGCCAAATGGTTTCACGTCATACTTAGGTGAGTAGGCTAAATATCTATTTTATAATCATAAAATATGATTAAGAAACAAAGCAAAATTATATGAAGGTTTAGTTAAGTTTGTGAGAAAAAAAACTTGTTAAAACAAGTGAGGTATGTTTGACAGATACATTTAGCAAGGTACGGGTTGAATGCCACTTATCAGATATTTTTGAAATTCATAATGGATTGATACAAGGAGTCGCACCTTCCTTATTACTTTTTAATCTAGCCTTAGAGTATGCTATTAGGGTACCTAATGCAATAGAGTTGGTAAGGTTTGATATTAAGCAGTACACTGCAGCTATTAGGACACACAAATGATTTAGCTATGTTAGGTAATAATAAGAAAAATGTTGCAAGAAATTCATACATTCTATTATGAGCTAGTGAGAAATTAGGTTTAGAAGTAAATGCTGAAAAGACTGAGTATGCATATATGATCAAATTTAGAACACAGATTGAGAATGATAATTTATACATTAGGTCTAGGCTACTGCTAACAACATATTTTATATTCTGTTGTACTGATAATTTATAATAAGTTGGCTCAGAGTTGAAATAACTCAAATAAAACTAAATACATGTTTGAAAACAAAGTGCTTAAAAAGATATTCTGTTCAAAAAGGGATAAAGATACTAGGCAGTGGAGGAAGCTACATATAGCCTGTATTCATCACAAGACAGTATAATCAAAACTTGTGGGAAAGGACAGAATCGTGTTTAGGGTATTGACTGGTATACCCATTGGGAAGACCTAGACGCATATGGGAGGATAACATTAGAATGGAATGGACCTGAAAGAGTTGGAGTGTAATGAGGTTAAATGAATAGAACTAGCCCAAGATAGGAATAATTGACGTAAGTACCCTCAATGAACTTTCAGTTCACATTCCATAAGGTATACTATTTTAAAGAATACTGCGTTTTTCGAATCTCTTTGTTATGTTAGGAAATATTAATACTAACAAAAAATATATTTAAAAATTACCTAATGTGATGACGTTTGCGCGCTATCCTCTTATCACTCTACGCAAATGGTAAACAAATACTATTTAAGTTTGTTGTTAATCAAAAGATGTTGATAGGCGTATTTATTAGACTCTGTGATGCTTATTAAGTTTTAAAACACAGTAACACAGTCCACATTAATAAACAATTCTACCATAGAAAAGGGATAAAGGCCCAGACACAGACTCCGTATCCGTAGATCCGTGGTAAACTGTCTTTTCTATGGTCCGTACTCCTTGCTCCTTCTACCATAAGGTATTCTACTCGCGATTACAGTCTCAGTATCCGTAATCACGTGACCTTTTCAACCAATGAGATAGTAAGAGACTTCATCCAATCAAAAAATCCGAAAGAAAATAGTCTACAGCACGGAGCATGCGTCAAGCAGTCAGGAGTCAGCTGATCAAAGAAAAAAGAAACCAAAAACAACTTTGTTGAGAAAACTTCCAATATTTATATTAAAATATAGGTTAAGATTACAAGAAATATACTTATAACTTTATTCTAACTATCAAACTTAAAATAATAAGTGTTTGCAATAGCCTGGAAATGCAAAAAAGATGTAGGGCTACTAATATTTTGGATGGAAAATCAATAGTATCCATAATTTATCAATTACAAAAAATTAAGTGACGCTAGTAAATAGAGAATAAACCAAATAGGGGTGTTGAACCTACAAAAGCAAAGCTAATATTTCTGAGAACTTGGGTATTTCTCAGAAAACACTTTCCTAGAAG
>CABEEJ010006304.1:8150-32988 GCA_901482245.1 Timema douglasi
CTTTATATATATATATATATAACTTTTATATATATATATATATATATAACTTTTATATATATATATATAAAAGCTAGTTATTTGAAAATGTATTATATTAAGTCTATAAAGTTCCATAAGTTATTCTTATTAAATTTTAGAACAGCTAACATTTAAACATAAAAAAATAAAAAAATAAAAAATAAAATTATTTAATGAAATTTCACTTTTTACTATTATCTAGCAAATTTTTATGTTAAAAATATTTGTTATTCGTAAATATAATAAAAATTAAATCCCACAAACATCCAGTAAAAAAATAGTCAAAACCCCTTTGGAGTGAAAATAAATTAAACTACGCATCTTTAAACTTTTCCACACGTTGTTCGCATTCCACTTCTAGGCACAAAACTATTTTTTTTCTTTTTAATTGCTTTAATAGGCAGGTCCAAGAAGCCACAAGATAAACAATGGCTAACAAAAGTTAACATCAGTGAGGTTACTGCTCTTGCCGAAGAGAAGACAAGCCTTGAGATTGGCATTTCATATCCGACCGGTCGGTGTGCCGTTGCAAATCGAAGCTGTCATTAGAGCCATCACAAACAAATGAGTAGTTTGGAGAGACTGGTTGGAAACAAGACATGGCACAGGGTGTCCACAAAAATAAAAAATGAGCCAAAAAACATAGGTATACTTTTTAAGTTGTGTTTTCAAACCTGCCCAGTTATTAGCACCTTGGCCCTCCTGATTATAGTGGACCACGAAACACTGGTGCCAACGACTACCCTCCACTTGGCGTTCGCAACCGGTACTCTAACCAGAGGCAATGCGAGGTAAGAGACAAGCCTTGTAGCGCTTTCAGTGAAGGTAGAGAGAACTATTAACAAGAGGGCAACACAAGAAATAAGGTGATTATCAATGAGATAAACAACTTAAAAAAAAAATAGAATCCCCCCATTCCCACAATCTTATTACATATTTGGGTTATCCCAATCTTATATAAGAACTGCATCATACTACCCGTTCGGGTTGTATATATATGTACTAATTACTATAATGTGTTAGTAATGAGTAAGGTTGAATTTAGGGGAAGTGTAGCCATATTTGTAGAGTGAATATGGAAAAACATTTGGGAAAATACGTAGAGTCTAGTTTTCACAGGAAGGGATTTATCTGACAGTTATAAAAGTGAGAAAAGTTAATACATTAATATTATCTTCTGATATGGAGCTGTCACGTTTGAAAATAACATTAAATCTAATCTATCACGTAATCAATCTTGGCCACCAAAATGTGTTTTGTATAATAACTCCTTTATATGAAAATCGGACTGTACCTTTAATCTTAAGCGTCCACTTCCACAAAGAATACATTTATTTTTTGACTAAAATGTATCTTGTTTCCAAATTATGATTCTAAGGACATTACTTTGAGTATACAAAATTAATTTTCATTCGCAAGGAGGAGGAGTGGGAAAGCATTCAAGTAAAACTAAATAGACCCAGCCGGCATTAAAACCCTCAAACTCCAGTACGGAAAACCAGAACAAATGTATTTTTGTTTGGATTAATTAAAATTTATTTTTGGAAATTTTAAGATAAAAATAAATGGTACGTAACTACGCACGGAATTTCTCACTCTATTGTTTAAAAATGCAGATCTTTACTCAAAACTCATAATATATGTGAAACAAAATAATACACACTAGCAAACCCACAGGGGAAAAAGAGGGAGATTCCAATTTTAACTCAAATTGAGTTAATGCTGCCATCTGTTAGAAAACCATGATACCTTTCTAAGAGACTTCAAATGGAGCTAGTGCTGCCATCTGTTAGACAACCATGATACCTTTCTAATAGACTTCAAAATGGAGCTAGTGCTGCCATCTGTTAGACAACCATGTGTGATGTGAATTTCCCACTTTTACCCATGTACCACTCAATTTTGAAACAAAAAAAAGTTTTTGAATAGCTCCCCTCACAGCCAGTTAATAAGTGATGACTGATTGCACGGCTTCATGACGTGACTTGTGGCCATATACTAACAAGCTCAATGACATTTCCTTCCCGCAGTCAGGCCGTGGGGATGGTCCATCATCAGTCGTCAGGTGGGTCCCGGGGCCATCCCACGTGGCTAATTCGCCCGTGATGAACCGGTCAAGAGTTGGTTGGTCGAGAAACGGTGCACCTGCCATCAAGAAAGTGTCTCCCCCCTTCATAATAGCCCCCCCCTCCCAATCCCTGGGGGCGATCCCAAACCCAATAGTACGTGATGTGTACTCTCGACCGGCCAGTCGGGGTCTTTTATAAGTAGTTGCTGCGGTGTTAACCAGCCTGCCATTACTGGATACAGGGTGGGCCGGAAATATTGCTCACACAACAATTTATTGGAATAGGAAACATATGCATGACTCAGCACTGCTTTTATAACGGTTAAAATCCTCACACTGAGATATTTCTTATGGGAGTGCAGATCTGACGCTTCAAAACCACAAAAATAATCCGCAAATAAATTATAATTTTATGTTGTGACCATAAAAACTGATAAATACAATTATTTAAGGTGTGTGTGTGTCTGTGGAGGACGCGAGAAAAAGTCAAGTGTTTTTGCCGCATATATATAAATACTTTTTTGGTCAAAATAAATCAAATATTGCTTCAGTACAAACCTAGAGTTTAATTTTCCTCACATGGTTACCTCAACACTTGTTGAATATCTGTCAAAGGTGTCCTGGAATTTAATGAAAACTTTTTCTCTTGATTTAAAAAATGTATGCTCGTCACAGATTTTCATCTATTACTGTTTATATCACCCAGTGAAGAAAATTAATCTATGTTTATACTAAAGCAATATTTAATTTAATTTTATGTTTCAGTATAAAAACTACAAAAAATAATTCTGTCAATTTGGGGTTCCTACAACACTCCTACCTTAAGTACGGGCAGAGTTGATTTCTAGCCATCGATATCACAAAGTTCATTGTGACATGACATAGAATGGCATGGTTGTCTAAATAATACTGACTTCAAAAAATTATAGCACGTTGGGAAAAGTTTTATTTAGGAGGGATTTTTTCATGTTGGCGTGCCACCTAGTAGCACGCATGTCAGACATATTGCTATCCCTGTTATAAGTCTGAGAGATCTCGAAGCGTAATCCCAATAATCTTTTCTGTCAATAAAGCTCACATAAAATGAGAGAGTTAAATGATGATAATTAATTAGAGATGGGTCGAAGCCACCATTTTAAAAATCTTAACTAAAATCCGAATATTGGACAAAATAATGAGCATAAGAAGAAATAGCAGTGTAACAGAATAATTGAAAGTGAAAATAATAATCACATGCTAACAATTATTGCTAAAATGCTTACAATGTAAGTCTTACAGCAATTTAAGTGTTAAATTAATTGTCTGGTTGTTAAGTTTTTTCTATAATTATGTTGGGGATGTACCACCAATAAGCAGCTCTGAAACTAAATCTAGTTCGAAATCTGGATTCTTTCTTTCGAATATTAAATCCGATATATTTTTCTAATCCTAGAATATCCTCAAGGATTCGAGGGTTCGAGGATTCGATGCATAATTCACAACATTGAGGCCTAGATTTTCACAACATTTTACGACAGGAGAAAAGTTTCCAATTAAATTTCAGTCTAACCCTCCATGGAAACATCTAGGTTATTTTGTGCATCACGTTTTAGTACCCATCCGAACCATCCGCATTAACTATTAGTGAGGTAGGAATGAGGACGGTAGAAATTATAGGAAATGTATCCGCATTTTCATGTCGAACCAGACTAAAATAGCTTCATGATTAGATCACGTGCGCGCATATGCAGGGTAATATATATATATATATAAAGTAATTAACGGATTAACTTAAGGAATAAAGGGTAACTTAAAAATGCTACCACATTAACGACGAAAGTGACACACCACTTCATATGCACCCAGTCAAACTTCAACATTTCCATCACCATAATTTTCACGCCTTAGACTGTGAGACCACAGGTGCGAGTATCCGCCTCTTCCATCCGTGTCGCAGCACGAACCCAATACCTTTAAGTTAAAGGGGCGATAACGTGAAGTGATGGAAACAGATGTATGTCCCCCCTCCCCCCATCCTGCCCTGGAAAGTGCAAACGAGCGTAAATTTATCGGTCCCGTTCTCGAGTGTCAATAATGGCCTGCTGGTGCATAACAGGGATTTATGACCGCATTTCGTACGTCACAGTTAGAACCGTATAAATAACATGAACACATGTTAGCAAATGATACTCAGAGTTTTCTATATTCCACACGAAAAAAAAAATATTACACGCTACTACAAGTAAGATGGCCCATATACGCCACCTGCATAGTATATGATGTGTGTTAGCATTTGTTTGTATTGCAGTTAAAGAAAACCTCGTTCATCTTATTCAGGCACGGTCATGCAGTTTGGTTAGCGAGACTAAGTTAAATACAGAACATCAAGAAGTCAATGATTTTTTCTTCTATTTATAAAGTAATGGTCAATAGATGTTTTAGTGCACATGGGAATTGTCGGAAAACAACTAAGACTGACGTATTTTGGGACGGCTCAATTTATTTTACAGCTTCATAAACTGTTGTCTAGTCTCCCTCTGCTCCAATGAAGTATTTAAACTAGGTTTTACCTTCCTTATCCCCACCTCCTCCTCCTCCTCATTATTATTATTATTATTATTATTATTATTATTATTATTATGTGTTCTGACTTTCGACAGGTCCGTTGAATTGTCCAAATCACGTCCTATAAGAAACTTCCTGTTTTAGATTATGCAACTTTCTCTTATTTCTTGTATGAGGTGAGCCATCAGTTGCATTCACCACCTTCGTGGTTCCCTTCTCCCCACCCCTTTGCCGTCTATGACATTAATAAATAAGTCATTTTTGCCCATAATATGATCCAACTAATTGGCCTTCCTTTGTAAAATCAACTGCAGAACCGTTCTATTTTCATTGACTCTTCCTGGAACTCCTTCATTAATCACTCGATCTGTGTAAATACACGCATAGACTGGACGGGTAGTAAGGCGTGGAGCACGAGAAATAAAATGATGCGCATACTTACACCGTCCAATCACCGTTGAGCGAATGGAAAAAGTCACTAAAAAAAACATCGTCACTTCCCGTCGAAATGAAACTGCAAATGACCCGGCGTGGACTTAAAATGAACCCATAAATTGTTTATAAACTTGCGAGTGAATATATTAACATGTGGAAAATCGTATCTAAAGTGATATTAGAGTGTTATGGACACGCTACTTGAGTAAACTAGTTCCCAGATATGTCCCGAAGCAGTGTGTGCCTTCATGAATGACCATTCATCGTCCCACTCTAAGATACAGTCACATACATTCAAGATTTGCATAATCATCTATTGCTAATAGACTAGTATTTTAACAAGTAGTAGTATACAAGTGGAGAGCTGATTGGAGGTTTACACTAATGGTTAACTTATACAATTAAATATACAGTGAGAGATATACGATCACAGGCGTTGGCATATTTGATTTAAAACTTAACTTGTTTTTCAAACGGAAAATGCATGTATTTAAATACTTTGTGTAACATCATCTAGTCAAAACATGTTCTCTTAAGTGGAGGAAAAAAAACACACAATAATAGATTTTATGACTGTGAAATTTTAACCCATTTATTAATAAAAAGTTTCGAAGTTTCCAGTGTCAATTATATTTAAAAGCTATGATATATAAGATAAAACACACACACATTAAAAAAAAGTAACATAAAAATACTTTATTAAATTATAAAAGAAGATAGTCTATTATATACTCAGGGATTTTAGCATCTTGACCAAGTAATGAAAACTCGTTTTTTTTAAAATGAATAGTCAAAGAAAAATACTATTCTTACTCGACAGACAAAAAAAAGTAAGCTGGTTCTATATTATAAATGATCAAGTCTGTCGCTCAATTTAGCATTTAGGAAATTGTATCAATGGAAAAATAATATAAAAAAAAAAAATTAACAGTAGTCTTTTCCATATTGAATCGCAATAACATCTCCGCTGGTCTTTTTGAAATATGGCATCAAATTTGACAGTAATCAGATTTATTCTAAAAGATTAATTTAATGGTGGTTCGTCTATAAGCATCCAAAAGACAGCAAGCAATACATAGCTAACCATATACAGTACTTACTTAATCCAGCTAAGGGGGTCGCACACTGGAGTGTTGAGAAGAGCTGCAGATCTACAGGAATAGCACGTTATTTAAGAGAGGGATTGTTATTTCAAAATAAAGTGTGTGTCAAAATTAAGGCGAAAGGTATTGATCTGTCCTTACAGGGTCAAATAACTTAATAGGCTATTTTGAAGTTGAAAATTCAAACATATTTATGTAAATGTGAAATTAGCTTATTTTAAAATAAGTTTTTGGGGTAACGTCAAAATTCTAAAATCAAATCAGATGGTTAGAGACCAAAAATCTAGCCTTGCTTAAACAAATAGTTATTTTCGTTGGGTCACAAAAGAAATTTTTAGGATAATAATTAAGGATAGTTTTAACAGATTAAAGATTTTAAACTACCATTCTCATAAGAAATGTTGCAGTATGAAGATATTTTTCTTCAGGTAGGCAGGCAGCATCCCTAAGAGGGCTGTTTAGACAGCTGAGACAGTGCCAATCAGACGTTACGTTTAAGTCAAATATTGATAAAACTGTGAGTAGTAACCGAGTTTGGTCTTCACTGGAATGAGCACAAAACTATCTTCTGCTACTCTATACATATATAGACGTCTAAACATAGTTTTAAAGGCGAAACTTTCCACTTTGAAAAGTACCAAAAACGACATGTTTGGGTTGCTCGTTACGATCCAAATGAATATAAACCAAAAAGCTACTGATATAGGGTAGTAGAATGGCTCTTTGCGAATAGAATGATGTAGCTTAATAGCGAGGTCACAACACAAACTGTATGGGCATTTGTATTTTCCTGTGAGGTAACTAATGGCAATATTTCCACGTACAGTAACGATATCCCTCAACCAAAAGACCGTTGAATGTTTCAAGTATTACGAAGGAGGTGGGAAGCGAGGTGAGAGGAGTAGTAGACGAGCCAAGCTAATCTTTCTCTCGGTTCCTCTGACTCTCCGCTTTCAGTTGTTTGACTATTTCAACAACTGTACAGGTACAAGCAAACTCTTTCTTGTGTCAAAATCTCGGTGAGTGTAATATTGAATATCTGCTATACATTTACATCTGATTTGTTTTCAAAATTTCAACACATGAACGACAGTGGCGCAACAGATTAAACTTGCCCTACCCCCCGAAATATTTATTTTCAGGCCCCCTTTTACCAAGTCATCTAACACCTTAATTAATGTTAAAAGAAATAATTAACAGTCCTAAATAATTACTAATTTAGTAATCACACCATATAATGACTGTTTTAGCCTAGGTTTTTTGTTGGGAACGTCATCAGTCAGTTAACTTTACTGAATGAAAATAAAAATTCTGCGCTATTTGAAACTGAATGAAAAAATTGAAATAACGCTATTAGCTCAGTTATAATTTACAACACCTTATGATAAACATATTCAACTATCTTAGTTGTCAATAATCAGGATATTTTATTATTTGATTACAATTATTTCCACCACATTCGTTTTATTTCGCGATTTTGTTATTATTTCAAAAATGCTACAACTGTATTTAAATATGTTTTGACAGTAATGATAACGTGCTGAATAAAAGTTCATAAAAACATGCCTCGCGAAATTTCGATGTTTCTAGTCAAGAGGTCAAGTTTCTCATTCTAATTTGAAATATTGGCAATGTCCACATAAAACTAATTTATATATTGCCATACAGGCCACATTCACAAAGTCAACAAATAAAATTATTAATAAACTTCACTAACAAAGTTCGTGACATATACTTAACAAAAAAAATATGCAAAAATCAGGCAAATTTGTAATTTATTAGTTAGGGTTTAAGGACAACATTAGTTTGAGCCATCAAATAAAGAAAATCGGAGACTTAACTAGGAATTTTGAAAAGCTATATAAAGTCCACAGTCCGTATTATTGTTCAAGATGATCACATTAGGCCGCGTACACACCAACGAACGGAGTGGCGAACCGTACGCCGAACTACGCGACGAACACTGACAGGTGGTGGGGGGTGTTTGGTTCGCTGTTTTCCGTTAGTATCGTCCAAACCCAAAGAGAATAGTACGTATCTATCAACAAGAATCGGCCGCTGCATATATTTGCATCCAGCTCGCCTTGAAGAAGCGAAGTTAAAAATACATCTGTGCAGAGATTTATTCTTTTATTAATATTATGGTCTATCAACTACTCTGGTTTAATAAATATTTTAAATAGTAGTTACTTTTTATTAGATTTTATAAAATAAGTAATCATACTTTTTTATAGAATAATGGACCTCCCCCATCCACCCTACGGTCACGCCACCCTTGCCTGAATATATTTTATGTTTCAAATTTACTTTTTTACATTCTCGAAACAATACTCAATGAACCGTACATCAAAGAGAACGTATTTTTTCATCTCTGGGCTGAAGTAAAATCTATGTTCGTGGAAATGTTCGCTTACCCGTCCACACTGTTGAAACACATCCACGCACCACTCTTTGATGGTTGGTCGAAATACCGACATTGGGTGGATCGGAAAAATGAGCATGGTTTTGTTGCAGGTTCGGCGTTCGGTTCGCTATTCCACGCGCAGGGGAGTACGAGGCTTTAAGTGTGTTCATAAATAACTCTTTAGTGAAATTAGATTAATATAGGTACGCCTACCGACTCTAATTAGAACAAATTAGACTATTACATAAAAAAGAAATAAAAACCCACGCTAATATTAATACAAGGCGGATGTACTGAGTAAATTTACCTTAATTGGTCACCACTATCCCTTCACTCTAATTCCGATACATTTAATCAAAAATTTACCTTACTCATTTCTCGACTCATTCAGATGGGCAGTAAGACGCGATGCAAAAAATAGGAAATGTACAAACTTAATAAAATAATTGAAATCGTCGCTTAAGTAATTAATACAACTGCACGGTAAAAGTATATAAATATACTGGGTTTTATTAGTTTTGAAAATTTGAACATAATAAATATTTGTCTTTTATTAAATAATTATAAAGAGAAGACTTTCTATGTATGAATAAAATCATACTTTTTATAATTTATTAAATTACTATTACTATCCTGTATAGTAATTATATATTTGGTAGCTAAGTGTATGGTCATATAAAATAGAGGAGGAAGTTATTAATCTAACAAAAAAACTCTTTCAAAACCACAAAACAGCGTCAATTGCTCGCTGTTAAAACTAGGGGTTTTCAACCTGATCCCCGACTTATTGTTTACCCTGCGTGTCCTCAGGAGCCGGCCCTGACGACAAGCTGTGTGAAGTATAGGAGTGTAGAGAGGAATAAGATCTCGGTACTGGTCGGCTAGCCTCGGCTATATTCGTGATTTAAATTACAGCCTACCACTTACGCCCAGTGTTCGGTACAAACGTGATTTGAAGTTTGTGCTCGTCTAAATTGTCCTCTTATCTTATCCTTTCAAATATTAGGTTGAAATGGTGAGGGTTAGTGACAAATTAATGGCAGAGTATTTATCTAAAAGCTTTTTGGTAAGGAAAATGTTTTCCGTGAGAGCAAGATTCATCAGAAATTTGATTCAACCAAAGAAAGTATATGCGTTCTGAAATTACTTTAGCGACATGCTCCTCCATTTAATTAGGTTCTCTTCCTCTTCTCGATTCAATTACAGCTTCCAGATTGCGCTCACAAACATTATACACAGCAAATTGTACTTATATACTGTGAGCAACTCCTCCCATGACATTTGGCATCCATATTTAGGTTAGCTACATCAAGTTTTGAGCTATGATTGTTCACTGTGCAGCATTTTTAGTGAATTGTTCTGGAGGGTTTAAACCGTTACACTACTTGTCTTCAGACTACAACGGCCTAACATTTAACTACAGTAGCCCCATGGCTTCTTTGGTGCTGACTGACAGCTGACTTCTGAAGTCAACATTTAGGTATATAACTAAATTTTGACTGTCAGAAATGACAGCTGCTAAACACATGTTTTGCAGATTATATGGTTCGGCGTAGGGATACATAAATTGGTCTGGTAGCTTTTCAAGGCCATCAGATGTCATTCAGCACCAAAGAAGCCATGGGGATACTATAACAACTCAACTCAACTCCTTTTAAAAGAGGCATAGTGGCGAAAATATGAGACTATATATTCCCTGTTCGTACATCGGCGATCACAGAGTTTTAGTAGTCAGTAAGACAGTCACGCAAAGTTATTAACCCAATTCTTACTCCTTGGATTAAGTCATTAATGAGCTTGGTGTTGAAGGAGTTAATAAACAATAAAGTCCAAATGCGCATGTAGAAGGGAATTTATTTGAAAACGATGAAAGGATTGATTATAAAGAGAATGTTTAGAAAAATTTGGAGCCCATTAATTATCGGTTATTAATAACGTATTTAAAGAGAAATTAAATGCTTATAAAAGAGTATTATAAGAACCATGTTGACAATTCAAATAATTTGTTATACGATCCACTCTTGTCAACAAATAAAAGCTCCTACTTATCGGATTACATAATTGAGTGTATAGTTTAAAAGGGTTGCTCATGGGCTTATTCAAGTTCAAACTATCATGCTTCGCCTTAATGCCATGATAGATTGTCTGATATATAGTCAAGTATATACAGGCTAGATGAGGCACAAGACGGAATACCGTGGCTACTCCTTTAGTGTCATGATAGATTGTCTCACCTATAGTCAAGTATATACAAGCTAAACGAGGTACGAGACGTATTACCGTGGCTAAACCTTGCTACCTTCCGCCATCTCCGGACGCGAGAAGGAACCATTACAACACAGACGAAAAAAACACGAAAGGCAGTCTCGTTTATCAACTAATTTATGTCCGCTACCCACTTAATTAACTAACTCACTAACTACCCCGCATCTCATTAAATGGCCGGGCCGGTTATCAACAGGACTGGATCCTAAAGGAGTGTAATCAAACCAATGGATTGTCTCGCCCGATCATAAACGAAATGAAGCAATGAACCGGATGATGAATGGACCCAGACAAGGACTTGGGCGTCTATTTAAATCTCAATTAACTTCCTTTCCACTTTACGGTGATACCCTATCGATATTATGGTGACTATCCCCGGGAGATATTCACTTTGCAAAGAAAGGTAGTGAGACTTTTATTATTACGCCAGCTTTTATTTTTCCCGGGATAAAAGTTGATGTGGAACTAGAAATATGCCAAGTTCTGCGCGTTACCAAATCTAAGAATAAAAGTAGAGTAAAATATCCTTAATACAGAAGAAACTAGTTCTGCCTTGATGTGTTTATATTAACGGTAAGGTGATTTTCAGTTGTCACAATTGCTAGAAATAACCAAAACCTAATAACATAATATCAGTAAAATAATATGTCGTCAATTTTGGCCATGACATCAAAAAACATGTTTTTAAGGAACTCTCATATAAAAATTGGTCTCAAGTGGTAGTAACGCAGAATCAATTAACGACCTTGGCCGAGAGCTAATATGAAATGAATAGCACATTTAAAATCAATATTAATAAAAAACAAATTAAAAATAAGATAAAAACACTTATCAATTGAGGGTATAATCAACTTAGGTTCAAATTGTGCTGATTAGCCTATGTAAGAACGCACTATATCATGAACTTGTTATTAAAATTCATATATATGTGTGTGTGTGTTATTAAACTTGAATAGATATAGCCTTGATGCTTTTACATTATCAATATGTTTAATGAAGTGTGATTATATATTTACAATTATAATAAAAATAAATTATGTAAGAATAATAAAAACCCTAAAATTATTTATATTTGTATAAATACAAAATAAAAATGGGTAATGAAAATAATAGTTCCCAGATCCTTATTTTAAACTAAATCTTGAAACTATTTTTTTTAATCAAAATTTTCTTGAAATTTTTATGAGTATTTATCCTAAAATTATTTGATTTTAGATAAATAAACAATGTTATATTTATCATGTAAAATAGCCTACAAGTACAAATTTTGAACAAAACTTTTATAGCCTTATAAAATCTTAAATTAAAAAAACAATAAAAAATTTGCAGTCATCAATTAACTACCCTTAATTTAAAGGCTAGAGTAAAAATAAAAGAGATATAGCCCTATCTTGCATTCAAATATTATGACCGAATCGCATAGTCAATGTTTGATAGGCCAAATTGTAAAACCCTATTTTTTGGTTCAGGAGCTAATACTACATAAATATTTATCATAATATTGATGTCAAAAATTTTCACAGCTACAATACTTTCTTTTCATATGAAAAAGTAGGAGGTAGATGTCTTGTACTTTAAAAAAAAAAATTTCAACACATGATAACCAGCGGACTAACTTTAGGGTTTAAAAGAAAAAAATACGCCAGATGGTTAAGATGAACTGGACCGTGATTTGACTGCAAGAATAATGAAGAACCCTTATCTGGAAATGTCAAACCTAAATACAGCTGTCGGAATAAGATTCCATATAGCATAGGCAAATTATCAGTGGTGCCGAGCAGTCAACATAACCCAGTTCATTATCACTAAAACCAGGATGTTTATCTAAATAAATATTTTAATACTGCCTGTTAGACACGTGAAAAGTGAACTGCCGGTGAATTAAGCCGTTTGGGACTGTATTTTCAATTTTAATTTTACATATTTTCGAAGATATTACATAGAAATAATTATATGATGCGACACTCAATTAACCTGTACTTTCATAAATAAATGTATCCAGTGAAGGGATGGCAGTGAGCAAAGTCCAGGTCAGGTATGTTGGCTTATCACGATGGATTTATGTCGCCGGGAAAAGTCCAAGCTCCAGGAAAGCTGCCCCAGTTGACTATGCCGGGACCATCATCTAAACGTCTAACTCACAGGCCCCGCTTCGAAGAAATGGCCGAGATACTGTTCTCTGGGCACCACATCATCAACGAGCGCTAGAGGGTCATCCAGCGTAATTTCGCAACTTAACCCCCTTCCTCCCTTAGATGTCCAGAAAAAACCTGTCGCAGAGTTAGTCAGTTATGCTATTATATAAGCGTCATTCCTTGCTTCACACACACACACATATATATATATATATGTATATATTCTATCTAATAAATTCGACGGAGAAAGAACTAGGACGTAAATCTACATCGACAAAGAAACTACTAATGACTACGATGTGTGAGGTGTCAGTCTCTCCAGCTGGTCGCAGATGAAGCCTCGTCTGAGATTATGAGTATTTGATATTTAGAATAGGAGTAGAGTCGTAGTACTATTTTTTAACTATGTCCATAAGATGTAGTTTTTGTGTCAGAATGTCTGACTTCTTGTTCTATGCACATAAGGCATAGTTTTCCATCTTAGTCTTATTGTTACTTTTCAATGGCCATATGACATAATATTTTTGTGTCAGAGTCTGACTTGTTTTGTTTATACCCATAAGAGGTGACCTGGTGATCTAGGGGTAAGGTGTCAGACTTCTATGCTGGCGGCCGGGGTTCAATCCTCGGTCCCGGCAAAGATTTATCTGATTACCAAACCCTTCCTTCACCTCTGACAAGACATCTTGTGAATGTGAGGAATGCCAGGTCTCCACCGTGGTTCGGATTCCACGTTAAACTGTAGGTCCTCCATTTCATCTCACAATCACCCTACCATTACACATTAGCGTAAGTGCGTATAACCCGATGGGGTAGTAAGACGCGGTGCTAATAATAATAATATACCCATAAGGCATAAAGTAGCCCCATGACTTCTTTGGTACTGACTGACAGCTGACGGCTTTGAAAAGTTACCAAACCAAAGTATGTATCCCTACGCCGAGCCATATGATCTGCAAAAACATGTGTTTAGCAACTGTCACTTCTGAGAGTCAAAATTTAGGTATATACATAAATGTTGACTTTCAGAAGTCAGATGTGAGCTGTCAGTCATAACCAAAAAAGCCATAGGGCTACTGTAGTTTTGATTGATGAGCTTAAAGCTCTATGTGACATGGTCCATAAGACTTAATTTACTATGTCAGTGTGTCTGAATTAGTTTTCTAAGTTTTTAAGATAGTTTTATCTATTATGGAATAATAATGACTCCCTAAACGGTATGACCATGTTTAGGATATCTTAAAGCAGAAATCAGGTTTTTAACGTTTTCTTCAATGATCCAGTTAGGTCAGTGACATATAGCAGTCATTAATAGTTATTTTTAGTGTACCTATTTACGGTACGCAACCTTTGGGAGCACTACAAGTTCGTAGTAGTGGCCTGCGGGGATGGTGTTTTCTCTCTGACTTCTTCAGGCGCCATTTGTATCTAGTATAATAAATATTGTTTGTACTATTTATTGTATGCCCAAGAATAAGTGGAAGTATAAATATATAATATTGAATGTCCAGGCAGTACTTATTAAGAGTTGTACAGCCATAATATTTTAACCGTGTAGATGCCTGATTGCTCGACATTTAGTATTTGGTATATGTTCGTTTATCTTCAAGAAGATTATTCTTAGGTTTTCGTAATTCTCTAGGGAGTTAACTCAAGCTACAGTAGCCCCATGGCTTCTTTGGTGCTGACTGACAGCTTTGAAACGTTACCAGACCAAATTATGTATCCCTACGCTAAACCAATTGATCTGCAAAAACATTTGTTTAGCAGCTGTCACCTCTGACAATCAAAATTTAGCTATATACCTAAATGTTGACTGCCAGAAGTCAGCTGTGAGCTGTCAGTCAGCACCAAAGAAGCCATGAGGCTACTGTAGCTAGCTTATATACCTATCCTCATAGTAACTCTATAAATTTAGGATTAAATACCCTTGTTTTAATTAATTATGATTTCACTATTGCTCATGAATAGAGGTCTTGTCTGGGATTAGCTAGGCTGGATTGTGGTTTAACCTTATATTATTATTTGATGCCTATCTGTGACTACCGTTATATTGAGACAGACGCTCCTTTGTAAGAGAATTTTATATATATATGTTCAATCCTACTCCTGTTAGTTCCTAGTCATAAAGATGCTTATTTCTATTCCTGCCTATCGGGAAGTATACGTCCATGGTAACTGAGCAAAGTTATGTTTAATAACAATGGACTGTTCGATCTAAAATCAATTTAAAGCTAATGTAATTCTATTTCGCTTGTTTACATTTAATTAAACTTATTTGTTAAACTTATATTTTTCTCTTATGTCTCATCCTTCCCAAAACTTCCTTATTTAACTTTGTTTGTAATTGTAATTGTCACTTCTTCTACTTGGTAAGAGAAGCGAGGATTCACGTTAAATAAGTGTTTGTACGTGTATATATTAGGAAAAGGGTTTACTATTTCAGAAATTTGTAGCCATACAATTATTATTATTATTATTATTATTATTATTATTAGCACCGCGTCTTACTACCCGTTCGGGTTATACGCACTTACGCTAATGTGCAATGGTAGGGTGATTGTGAGATGAAATGAAGGACCTACAGTTTAACGTGGAATCCGAACCACGGTGGAGACCTGGCATTCCCCACATTCACAAGATGTCTTGTCAGAGGTGAAACCATACAATTAAATTTCATTTCAATACTATATGTATGCATTATTAACGTGGGGAAAGAATGTTTTAAATGCTACGTTTTTTCACATTATTGCACATTTTACTTTATTTTTTAACTGATTTTGTTACAAAGTTGTGTAAATATTTTGTACATAAAGATCCAGACTCTCAACTTTTGTCCACCTTAATATTGCCCTGTTCATTGCCACCTTTTGTCCTCCTCGATCAGGATTATGTTACGCATGCGCTAGAATTTGAAAGACTCACACAAGTGTCTGAACAAGGGTACAAATGTTCTGACTTCCCCGGAACTACTCGTTAACTTGTTTTGTCCACGTTCTGCCTTTCTCTGTTCACAGCATCGTTACTGTGCCCACTTTAATCAAGTCCCGTTTATCTGAAACACGCCCCCTTCCTCTCCCACTTTTCCGAAAAGGGTAAACATCGAAGAGATGAACAAAAGAAGTATTTAAGAATTTTATTAGTAGTAAATACTATCAAGCTGCTTAGCGAAAAGAGAGTTATCTCTGTTCCCCGTCTCGAGAAGGAGGATCTATTCCCGTCTTTCAACTAACAAAACAATGGTTTGCTTTGGCTGAAATCAGAAAGAGAGCATCTCGTGGTATGGAGGGGCTGTGTACACCCCGCCCTTCGAAGCAAAGGATTTAAAGAGAATAAAAAAATCTGTGAAGGTGACTCCACCCTTCCTTTCTGCCCTCACACCCCCTTTACCAGAATCCCGGCCTATCCGCATCTCATCTCAGAATAGAAATCGTCGTATTATCGAGACGACAAAACAGCGAGGCTTGGGACTGGACAGTAAATTATATCTATTCCTTTCGGTGTAGAAAACCACGCCAAAAGGGTATCTAGTGTGTTGCTTGTTTATTTAAGTTGCTGTCAAAGTCCCGAAGGTAGAAAACGCTCGTTGGTGTGTGGGTAACAAAGAATACAGAAACAATATCTGGCGTTTAGCCAGATATTAATGACAGGCAGACATAGACTAGGTAAGACGACACAATGGCCTGGTCATAAAGAGCAATGCAATCGTTCATAAGATCACAGACCTAAGGGGAAAACACACACACACACACACACATACACATACACACTACACAACTAGTGATTAGTAATTTGCTAGAGTGAATACTAAACCTCCTTTAGAGCAAGAAGGTCGCGATAATCATGAGAAAGCTAGAATATAATATAGATAGGTAATCATCGACTCGGCCATTGTGGAAAGGGGATTATGTCTTGGGCTGCCCTTGGAGAGAGGGGAAAAAAAAGGTACGATACCATTTTCGCACATATCAAAGGTATTCGTGTGGATATAATCGAATATTCACTAACCAGCCGTGGTGTAGTGGTCAGTGCACCTGGCTAGGAACTTAGGAGTCCCGGGCTTGATTCCTGGCTCATACCATGGGTAAATTTTCTGAAAGGGTAACAATCCCAAAGGCCACAAAAATTTGTTTGATTAAGCTTATGTCGGGTTTGAGAGTTTTCAATGGTTCCACACCCTCATATTATATCACCATCACCTCATCTCAACGGGACATGGAAAGAGCCTCCACGGAAAGGATGATGTACTATTAGTACTCTATAATCCTAGAATATATAAAAAATAGTTGCCCATAGTGCTATAATAATTTATTTTTCGCATTCGTGTGTTTCTCGACCAGGCATGCAGTGCGTTACGACCGGTGTTGATTGAATGTAGGTCCTACCTACTGTAATAAAGGTGTGACTAGTTTTAACGTATACATGGTGATATTAAAAATCAACACTGTTTTTTTTATCAACGTGTCATATTACATAGTCAGATTACACGCAGTTAGCCTATATTATAACATTGTTTTTAATAAAAGTGTTCAATAATTTATTTTTAAGATTTTCTTGAAAATAGCAAGTGTATTAGTATTTGATGTTTAATAAATTATATGAGTAAATATTACATACACGTATTTGTTATTTTTTATAAATTATCAAAAATAAAAAAATAAAAATAAATATTATAAGTACTTAATATTTATTCATATAATTTATAAAATCCAAAATAGTACTATACTTTTTGTTTTCATCATTTCAACATTTAAATGAAACAAAAAATAAAACTGACGCGGGCTTCTAAGAAAGTTAGTAGGCCTATATAAATATAGTTAGTTTTCCATTTATTTTCGTTTATGTTTATTTTCCCTATAAATTAGGCATTAAAAAAATTGGCAAGCGCCTAGTGCGGAAGAGAAGCAGATTACAGAAGACAGAAAGAGGACCATTAATAAGGGTTTCAGTTCAAAATTGGAGCTAACCGTCGATCGTTCAAAGCCTGGATACAGAAGTACAATTGTTGGAAATAAAGATCCATGCTTTTTAGGAAACTCAGCTGTATCTGCTTCGATAACAGGGTTGGACGAATATTTAATGCAAATGCCGGTTATTTTCAGTGGCCGTGAGATGAATCGTGAGAAGTTTCAAGAACATGCGATGGAAACTGCAATAAGATTAGTCGAACTATACCCGTGCTATCATATGCCTACTTCAGTGCACCAGAGATTAATTCACGGTCCGCAAATAATAGTACACAGATACTAAAATATATCGTGAAGACTCCTCGCGAAAAGGTTCGAGAGCCAAAACAATGGAAGATATTTTCAATCGGCTCTTGGTAACTTCTGATCGGTACATTTCCAGTATCATAAGCCTGCCACAGAAAAAACTAGGGGTAAAGAGTTTATAGAGGGAAGCTGTAGAGTTATTATTCTCTCCTGCAATAACGGTTGAAACAGAAATGGAACATGGTCCTATTATTGAAATTGAACAGGAAGTTGATTCAGATTCCAACTTTACTCTGACATTTATTCGGATTAATTGGTTCATAGTAAACCTTAGTAATGTTGCTTTCATAACAAAAGAATTTTCTTCGTCTGATTAATTAATTTGAGCTAACTATTTGATATATTTTAAAATGTTTTTGTTATATTAAACAAAAAGTATTCCTTTACTTATTTGGATTATATTTGTGTGTAGTATTTAAAAATGTTGTTATAATGCAGATTCGTAAAAAGTGACCCCTAAAACCACCATACACTAGTTTTAAACATGGTTTGATATATTTTTCAAATCTGCGACCACCATAATGGATTCGCCATTTTTGTTTACAGTAATTTTGACTTTGGATTCGTAATCAGCAACCTCAAAATCCCTGTATACCAATTTGTGTTTGAATCGAGATTTACTTGAGGTTTTGGCCACACTGTGCAACGGTACATTAGTACTGGCTAATCTTTTCACTACTGAGCTACGAGTGATATATCCCAGACACAAATATACATCATATATTCATTGGATCCGACTTTCCTCTATAAAAATATAAAATACAAGCTCTGAGAATATCGTATGGGATTTAAACGAAGATTATTCGGGCTTTAATATGAGCCTTCGAAGACCACCTATACAAAGATATTAAGTATGGCCGAGGACAAGTTGGATTCTAGTTCATGGTAAGGTTATTTTTTTTGGTCGATTTGAGGATGTATTTATAGCTCGAACGGGTGGTAGGATACAGTTATATTTATACATATATATAAAACACGTTCTTAAAAATGTAAGTTTTAACATGTCATATTCTATTAAATACTTTTTTTTTTCAGTTTAAATGCAATAAAGAAACCTGATTTAGAATATATAAGTAAATAAAACAACTGTTGATTGTTTAAAATGGTTTATAGACACATCGGCACTAGGGCTAATTGCACCTAATCAAATAAATAATGACGATACCAAGAGGTATATCGATATATAATATAATCTATAACATAACTAATTTATATCAGCTTTTTCAACACCGAAACCGTTAATAAGCCGCCGTTGTTGTTGATTGAAATACGCGTATTGATAAACCGCGTACAAACCCATCAGGAAAGTGATAGTATGAGTGGATTGTCAAGTCATGGTGGACTGAGTTGATTATATGCCTACTTAGTGATCAAAATTATTTTTATTTTTATCCTGTAAACATATAAACATGAACCACTCATTAAAAAAAGTACGGGTTAGTTAAACTTGTAACATTATAAAGTTATATATATATATATATATATATATAAAATAAAATGGGAAATGAAAAAAAGCATACAAGTAGCTTACGCAAAAAACAACAACATTGAACTTAGGAAAAGGATGGAGAATTTTAGAATATATTTACCTCAATACTCAAACTCTGTCATAACAAATATCGATAAAAAATATTTGTAACTTTTACACAAGGTATTTAAAATATATATTTTAAGGATGAAAACAAATAAAGCGTAGAGAAAAGGAACACAATTTAGCATATATTGAGAGGATGGGGAATGACAGTAAAACAACGCACGTGGAAAACCACCTCTAATGTACCAAGCAAGGATTCAAACCCCAAACTCTTCATCAACGGCGAACCAGGCCAATTCGAGGCTAAAGCTTCAGACCCCCGGGTTAAAGAGGTATGTCTACACTACTATACAAGATAATTGTGACTATAAATACATACCTCGAATTATCCAAGTCAATACTGCACTCGTAACAAGTGGTTAATTCTGCTTTAGTTTTACCTGTAACAAAACAATAATTGAGTTGTAATATTAGTGAAAATACCTCAACTAATGTATACAGTGATCCTTCATTATCAAAATCAATATATTCGATTGAAAAACCTAAAAATACTGAGAAAATATTTTTTTATAGATTTATAGCACAATATTCCTACCCTAAGAAGTCCGGGGATTTGAAGTTATGCTGATGAGAATGGATCTAAAATGTGTAATGATACTGTTTTGGACCCCTCTCATAGATTTAAAAAGTCATGGATGAAGGTATTTTTTTTAATGAATTGTATGTAAAATTTCCTTTTAATACTTCATCCATGGAAAATCGCACGTTTTTAAAAATAATTTCAATACCCTACGTTTTAAAACCTTTTTCTTTTAGTAAAGATCAAATCCGTTGTATTTAGAAAAATGTGACGTGCTGGCTCTCTCTAACCAATAGGAAGCCAGCCTTCACAACATCAAGTTGTCTAGAGTTTTTCCATTAGTTAGTTTTAACACTGGTGACAAGGGGTCCAAGAGGCAAGGGGTAGGTCATATATAAGCAGCTTGTGCTTACGAATCCAGATAGTGATACACAAAAAAAGAGCTGGTTTTATCACTCGACTCATTAATATAGTGCCGGCAATATATTAAGTGGCAGTGACATAAATATACATAGCAAACAGTACTCAGAAAGCGGAACGTGTAATATCACACACAAAACAATCCGTAATTTAACAAAAACTGTGTCATTTTATATCATATTTTCAGTACCAAAGGTGTAATCATATAAATAAATAATATGCAACATCAAAAGTCTTGCTCATTTCATAATTATAAGTATAATATATAACCAGATCACATCACCATGTACAAGTGCGCAGTAAGGCAAGCACGAGTCATCATAAAACCCAGATATCATTATAAATAGTGCTCAATAACAGGGCAGTATCAATATATATAATACGATATCAATATAAATAGTGCTCAATAACATGGCAGTATCAATATATAATACGATATCAATATAGTTAATGCCCAATCGCGGCACAAATATCTCAATAATATTAACTTTCTCAAAATAATTTTACTTATTTTATTGAAATTAGCAACTGCAAACTAAATTAAGTGTTTTAAAAAGTAAAATAAATATTACACGAGTGTGAGATGTGGGGCCATTTTAGCATTATCGTGTGTTTAAAAAAATATGTAGTCTAAAAATTACCTATTTCTATTTGACTTTAAACAATTAAACTAGATACTTTTTTACAATTAATCTTTCGACGTAAGCTGGTTTCAACAAGTTTACCGCAATCTTTGTGTCAATTAAATGATTTGTATTCTTCTCAAAATAGTAAAAACATATAGGCGTATAACCCATAAGAGTAGTAAGACACGGTGCTAAGAAAACCAATTAATTTTACAGAGTTTCCAAAAGAGTTGAAAAAATAAAATGCGTATCAGAAACAAGGTAAAATTTAGAATGAGTTGACCCAAATGCGGCATTTTGTGTAAGACTATTTGATTGGGGTCGATTGTTTAAAGATTACTGCGAGCAACATATCATTTGACGGTGTTAATGAGATTAAATATTTAGGAACAATTTTAACCAGCAATAATGGGAGAATGAAAATTAGGAAAATAAATGATACGGAACTCCACACGAACTTTATCGCTCTATTGTTTAGAAATAGAGATGTTTACTCAAAATTCGTAACATAATATAGGCTACACTAACCAACCCGAGAACAAATTGCGCAACACATAGGTAAAACATTTTTTATTCGTGGTTTTAAACTTCATAATTTTATTTTTAAAGAATTGAAGTCTTCATTTGTTTATTTGGAACAATAAAAAATATCAATTTTGGGTCCCCAAGGGCCAACATTTAGACATACAACGTTGCAAATACCACTTTTTAGGTTTCGGGGGGTCATGAAACGTCGATATCCATCATTATCTCGGGCTAATTTTTTTTTTTTTGACGGCCGTAATACTTTATCTTAAAGTGTTGGCAAAGTTAAAAGAAAATGATATTTATGTATAGCTTGAAAACTTTTGATTTTATAAAAATATATTTCAAGTAAAATATGTTTACTATAAATAGACCCACGTGTAAGCGATGACAGGTAATTTCATATCTCAAAGACTTACCGAGATAGAATTAAAAATTAGAATTTACGCATCAAACTGGAATTCTTAAAATCATTTTGACAAAGAGATGAGAGTAGCCATTTGGTTTGTAATATTGATCAAAGCTTAGAAATGAAATCTAAATCAAAATCATTAAAGGCGATTTTGATAAAATCAATTTTTTTTCTTTCCATTATTAAAGAAACTATCCTTAATTTTAGGGTTGTATAACCTATTCCAACAATTCCTCGGAGTAAACCTATGATAACCCTAGATACCAAGTTTTATCCCAATCGGTAAAACAGTTTAGGCTCTACACCGAGTTACAGACAACCAGATAGACGGAAATTAAAAAACTTTTTTTTTTCTGATACGGGAGAGGGGAGAGCGGGGGAGGAGGTAATGAAACTTCGTGATTCATCAAAATATCGAGTTCGATTTTTTTGACCATCACAATACTTTCTCTACTTGTAAAATAACGAGAAAGTAAAAAGACAGTAAAATGGTTGACATCTCGCCTGCTTTTAAAGAATGTAAATTTCAGTGGTAAATAAAACAATAATTTTACCAGTTGTTTTCTATAGATATAAAACGTGCTCTCTTATTTTGTGCGACAAAACAAATTTAGGATATTCGAAAACAAAGTGCTCAAGAAGATATTTGTTCCAAAAAGGGATGAAGATACTGGGGCGTGAAGTAGTTACAATAATAATGATTTACGGTACATAACCTGTGCTCATCACAACACATAGTTAGGATAATCAAGTCTCGTATACTACGGTGGGCAGGACATGCAGTGCGAATGGAAGAATATCTAACCATGTTCAGATTATTGTCCGGCAAACCCGATGGGAAGAGACCATTGGGAAGATCTATATGCGGATGGGTAAAAAACATTAGAATGGACCTGAAATATCTAGGTCGTAATGAGGTGGACTGGGTAGATAAAGCTCAAGATAGGTGTAGGGTGAAATGAGGTGGAATAGATAGAACTATCTCAAAATATAGATAGGGTTTAATGAGGTGGACTGGGTAGAACTAGCTCAAGGTAGGGTTAGGGTGTAATGAGGTGGACTGGGTAGAACTAGGAGGGCAGCCCCCCCACGCCCCGAATCTTAAGACAAAAACTCAGCAAGTAGCTGGTTTTTTAATTAGCACCATGTCTTACTACCCATTCCGGTTATACGCCTATGTAATAATTACTCTACTTAAATCTAGAAAAGACACAACATCCAGCCCCCGGCCGTTAATTTATTCACTGTGAAAGGGGAAACCCACATTTCACCAATGATACATTTTTCGGCCATGCCGGGAATCTAACCCGGGAACCTTAGCTCCGAAGGCATAAACTCTACCGACTGAGCTAAAGTGTCGGACTCGAGTAGCTGTTGGCAAGAAATACGGTACAATTTGTATTTATAAAATATGGCTATAATGTGACGCTGACCAATTGTAAAAATAAAAATAAAACACTTGAGTTGTAAATATTAACACTTCTATTGAGCACATCAAATTAAATCGTTTTATTTGTAATCTGTTAATTACGACCTTTTTCTTTACTTAACAAATTTGTTTAAAAAAATAAACTAATGAAAATAAAAAACCATAGTGATTTTGATTCATTTCCTTTAATTCATTGTAATTTCTCTTATAGTTTAAATTTATTAAAATATATTAAATTTTTGTTTTTGAAGAGAATTTTCTTGCATCTAGGAGAAATCTCGAACCTACACTTGGCAGTTGGCAACATAGTCTCATTTTCAAAAATCACTCACTTGTTTTGTTTAACTGAGATGATATCTGTTTCAGTGTTTTGTTAGTGAGTGACGAGTTTGTTTTGATATCTTACCAGTTAGTTCCCACCAATTCAAAAACGTTCATATTTCATAATCTATAAAGTATAAATTGATACTCGACAATGGATAGATTTATTATCAAGAAGCCACGTCTCGAGAAAGTCAATATGACGGAAACTTCATCAAAAGTAAGTAGATAGCTTTTTACCTTCTCAACCTCAATAAGTGGTAGTAAATATGAATCAAAATGGCTCATTTATGGTGAGTGGTCCTTGTAGGATTATTCAGATATAATTTATTTTTACTTTTCAATTCGACATAAAATGGCGGAATATTTTATCCGACCTAAAATGGCGGAGTTATAGCGATTAAATCGCGTGGATTCTCCCCCTCATAAGCTAACAACTGATTTATTAGTCAATATTCAATAAACATTCACTAAAAATTCAAAAATTAATAAAATTACGTGCGTAAATGTAAATTCGTTTGGTTTCCATTAAACCTATCTACATTTCAGAAAATTGTTTTAATTGACTTTTCCAATATCCATGATGAATATTATTTTTTATAATTTTCTTGTCTTTAATATAATTTCCATTTTAGTAATAAAACATTACTTACATTAGTCACTAGGTAAATGTAAGGAATGAGTTGTATATGGAATAATGGCAACAATGATATGATAATTATTTACCGAGATTTTTACATGAG
>CABEEJ010006305.1:0-41086 GCA_901482245.1 Timema douglasi
CCTAATCAAAATTAGGCAAAATCTCTTTCAACTTAGCTCTAGAGCACAGCAAGGGGATTAAAACTAAAATTTTCCAGTATTTATATCATTAAGCTTAGTATTAAAATATATATTTTTCTTTTATTACTAAAACACTTTATACCTATGCACAGTATATATTAATTACTTTTATTGTGATGGCGACTTTTTGTTTTATGTTATTTTTGTATTAAAATTACAAGTTGGTTAGTCCAAATTGTGTTATTTCTTGTAGTCCTCTTATTATTATTATTATATTAATTGTTAATTTCAACTAGTTTGTTAAAGTCGCAATATTATTATTAAAATATTATAAATTGAAATCTTTATTAATCCAGATTATTAAATTTATCCTTGAAGGAACCTTGTGAAAACCAATTCAGACCTACAACTAGTCCTGGATCCACCCATGAGATAGGCGTAGTTAAAAGTAGTTGTCCTTCTAAAGATAGCATTCATTGTATTCCACCAAACCCCTCTGTAAACATTTCTTGTTAGGCTACTAATCCCCACTTTTCTTACTTTTATTTGTACTCAAAGCGAGAAGAGAGTGAGAGGTAATGATACTGTCTCCCTCTTTAACCGGGCCGTCACGAGCACGACAAGCCGATAGTGCTACGATTTATCGGAATATATCTGTCCCTAGCAGCCTGTGCACACCGTTAAGTACTATGTGGCTACCGAAGCGGGTTTTAAATGATTCATTCCTAAATTCGTAAAAATAAAAAGTTGAGTGGATGGTCCCTTAATCAGCGCACTTTGTTTTGATCTCTTGAGAAAAGTGAGAATATTGTGTGCTGAGAAAATGTTTGTCGATGATTGACGTAAAGAGGTCCTACTATGAAACCCTACCTCTCTCCAGCCTTGAAATTCGATGCTCCCTTTCTGACAAGCAGCCATCCCTTCGGCAACAGGCCCTTTAATATATTGATAGCAGCGTCCTAGCGGTGGTAACACGACAGGAAGCAGTTTTTTATATTAACGATGTCCGTCACCTGCCCCCACTCGCATCGTGTCGAACAATCAACGTCATCGTCAGAGGGGTACGCCGTCAAACTGGCAGAAGGGTATCGGGTACACGGTAAGGGTGGTAGCCACAAAGAGCAGAGAGTTATTAACGACCAGCTGGAGTAATTTCTAGAAAGAGGAGGTGAAGAGGGGAAGTAGATGAGGAAAGTTTATATCTGCGTTCACAGAGCGTCACTTTACATATTGAGCGTTACTGTGTTGTTGTGTGGTGCGGAAATAATGACTTATTTATTTCATAAACATCAAAAATATTTAATTTTGGCTCTTCAAAGTCGATCAATATATCCATGTTTGTATCACCACGTATTACCACCCGTCCAGGCTATATGCGTATATAGATAACTACCCTCATTGGGTAGGGATGAGAAAGGAAGCACTTTATGGGTAGTGTACCCGCATTTACCCCCAGTAGACCCTGCTGGGTGTCGAAACCCGATTTCCCCATCATTAGTGGTCCAGTCTAACACGAGACTATTCGGCCGCTGAAGCAGGTCCTCTTTCCTTTGAAGTAATTTTTACCAAAAATCTTAAAAATGCTCATTTTGATTTTAATCATTTTTCACCAAGTTTTATTATCTGTAAGAACTATATTTATAACATCACACTAAAGGAGTAGCAAAAAGGAAGGTAAAATTCAGAGGACATGTGCTCAAATGTTGTGTAAGGGGAATGTGAAGACATTAATGAAAAATCTCTATCAGTACACCCAGCATGGATTCAAACCCAGATCTCTCGTCAACAGCACGCCAGACCAGATGAGCTTGACTATTTTTCCTTAAGTCCATCGATGTAGGTTTAATTTTAATAGAATTTCAATATTGTATATCTTAATTAATGGTTAGTATATTTGAGTGACCTGAAGTCTTTTATTCGCTTTATACTAGGGTCACCACTGACTGGGAAGTTTGGGTTCGAATCTCAAAAGGATATGCATTGTTTTTTGCATGTAATTTATTATTGTAGTGATCTCACCCTTTCTCTATGATAATTTTTACCTCGTTTCTATCGCTTGGATTAAATTATTGGTAATGACCCTTGTTATAAACGTACTATACAGACAACCATTACATTTAATTCATTTGCACCCGCCTCGGTGGCGTAGTTGGATAACGCGCTAGACGTGTTGAGCTAAACCACTGAGGACGGGGATATCGAGGTTTGAATCTCGGTCGGGTGATCTGGAAGATGGTTTCCTAAATGTATTTTTTTCAATCTTCCTCCACGCAAATGCGGGTTCACTTCTTCTAAATTCAAACTTCCCAATTTCTACTCCTTTAGCGTGATTAGTAGACCTTTTCAAGCATAGAGCCCAAACGGGTAGTAAGACGCTCTGCTAATTTTTTTTAATCAGTTACAAAAATAAGTATCCAAAACATTTAAAAAAATAACAAATTAAAATGTGTCTGCAAACTGTAAAATTAAAACATTTTACCACAAATACATAAAGGCATATTTAACGTACATTTTATAAATTAATTCAGAGGAAGCAACATAAGTCCTAAATCCTGTTTGCTCCTATTTTTTCTATCAAATTCCCCGTGTTTTACCAGGTTTTTCAGATGAAATTACAATTTTTTTTCCAAGCAGCTTAGCTTGAACAATAGAGTAATAAAATTAATCTTTCATCAGACTGATAAATGTGAAGTCAAGTAACGCATGTTTAAACTGGATGATTTAATATTGATGGGGAAATATATCTTGTGTCGCTCACTATACAACCCTTATTTAACAGGAAATAATACAAGTTTAAAACATATAACCTTATTTAGTTCAATTTTTCAACCATCCCAAGACCCGCTATTTTAAGCTCTCAGTTAAAGTCTCAAATTAACACATTTTCCAGTACTAGATTTTGCAAAATGTACTGTTTTTCCCGTTTTTTTTTTCAAACTTACGATAATCCTAGTGTTTTCCTAATACACCAGATTTAGGGAAACCATGTTATATAAAATGTTAATACTACAACATAAAATGACATTCAATCTTAAGACCACTAGTCTATTTTATCCTTGTGAACCGATAGCTCCCAACTTCACTAATGATATATTTTGTTGACATACCGGGAATAAAATTGGGGCCCTTAGAGTAGGATGGAAGGGGATGCGAAAAACAAGCCAATGTTTTTGCAGTTTTTATGTCACACTTTTTTTTTTTGCAAAATAGATAATATATTACTCTAGTATAAATATGTAGATTAATTTTCTTCACATGGTGATATCAACAGCTGTTGAACATCTGTCAAGGGAGTCCTGCAACAGTGGTGACGATCAAATATATATCCTGAAAAGGAATTAATAAAAGCGGGAGTAGTAGGAGGTCCAAATGACCAGCCTTGGTGGCGTAGTTGACTAACGCGCTAGTCGTGTTAATCTCGACTGCTGAGGACGGGGATATCGAGGTTCAAATCTCGGTCGGGTGAACTGGGGTTGGTCTTTCCTAAATTGTTTTCCACTCTCCCTCCACGCAAATGCGGTTTTCCTTCCTTTAATTCAACCTTCCCAATTCCTCATTCATTAGCGTAGTTAGTACTTAAAGTGTATAACTCGAACGGGTAGTAAGACACGGTGCTAAATAAAAAAATAATAATAAAAAAAGAACCAAATTGATTAACGGACACATTTTATTTCAGTCAAAGTAGATTTTTAATTTTTATCGCCAACTTGATTATTTCTCTCGAGTTTAATAACCTCCAGCTGAAAGTTAATATGAGTTTTAATACACAGTAGGTCCTTGACTTGCACGTATTAGAGTCACGTGGATTTGTAGAAACGTGGTTGCAGTACTTTGACCTAACGACTGGCAAATTCATCTATAAAGCGACCCTTTATTATTTGTTCCTTCTTCTTACTACCCATTCGGGTCATAGGCCTCCATATATTAGTTAATTAGGCCAACATGTTGGATATGAGGAGGGATGCATTTAGAGGAAGTGTACCCATATTTTCGTGTTGGGAGGGTGGAAAACCATTTAGTCAAAACATCCTAAAAACACTCAAATGAGATCCGAAACCCAACCTCCCAGTCATCGTCAGTCCAGTCTAAAAAAAAATAGTGGCGTATTAGACCATTCTACAATCAAAGTGGGCTGGGTGATCTTTTAAATATGTTAGGTTTTTTTTTTTTTAGTGAGCTGACGCACAAAGCCATCGCTGGTTTGTTTGTTTCTGACCAAAAGAGGAAGTTGCGTTTGCTAATAGTTTTCTTTAACATAACTAACTATCTTTTGAAACGAAATTATTTTTCAGAAATACATGGTATTCGAGCACCATTCGCCTTACGTGGTTTTCCAACTTGCGTGGAAACCTCCAGAACTAATTAACTGAATTAATAAAGGAGCTGTACTGTGTTCCCAACCCAATATGGTGGCGTCACGTCTTCTGATGTTCAACCACTTCAAGTCTAGGACCACGCAAACCAAAGACAATTTCCTCTATAATTTCCCTATTGCATAATTTTGCCATTCACAAAATGGGACAAACGTTAGGCACACTCTCTTACAAAGAACTGACAACAGACTCGGGTTACACCGCCCATTACCACCTCACCTGATTAAAACTGGCCTGACCAATTAAACTCCACCCTCTCTGAATATAGAACACACCAAGGTTGGGCGGGTGGAGGGTGGACGGTAATCTCAACTAAGAACAAAATATTAATTAATCAAACCCACGCATCAAACTAGTGCTCGAAGTTTAAAACAAACCTTACGACAAAAACACAAAACAAAACAGAACGCAAGGACACAACTGAAAATACGGGGGAGGATTCCATAACCCCTTACATACCACCCCTTCCCTAATTTTCACTTTCTATTGTCGGATAACTAAAACTGACAAAAACTGGAAAATTTAATTTGACGATGGGTCGACGGTGATGTGATGGTTCGCTGGTTCCCGAAGACGTGAGGAGAAAGTATTATTAACCAGGAGGGTGGTTTTGGTTAGTATCAATGGGCAATGGGGGAGGAGGGGAGTGTAAAAGAGAAAGAAGGGGGGAGTCATCCCCAACTTCATTAATCCGAGAATAGAGCGCCGGGACCCTTACTTGACTGTGATGTGTCGATATAAGAAGAGATTTGCTAGGGATTTTGTAAGGACGGGATTTGTTCGAGTCTCTAGACCAACAAGAGAGAAACACTAGGAATCAATCTATTGGATTGGCAGAGGGGCGGGATTGAGGAGGACGACTTAGTTTAGTAGACATTTTCACGCTACACTCCCCTCTAACAACTTGTGTGGGAAAACACAATTAGTCAACTTCCTGCTAATCGTACTCGGGTTCTCCAGTTTGTGGACTATCCGTGCACAATCCTTAAAAATCTTACAGCATCATTGATATAGCTCTCATATTGTTCAATAAAAGAAGTAACTCAGCAGTAAACGTTACACCGTGAACATAGCTTAACATATTTTCATTCCAATGACATTAAAAAAACGTCAATACCAAAGTAATACGTCCATAAAAATTATGTAGGAGGAAACAACACCATCCAAGCTGCACTGTATTTATATGCATACGTAGGTATTTAAAACAGTTTTATATAAATGCTTATCCATGTTATAAATAATCTAAAGTTCATATGTCAAAATGAAAGAAAGAGTAGTGTTTTATATTATACGTGTTTTTACTTTCTCGCTATCTTACAGGTAATTATAGTATCGTGATCGTCAAAAAAGTCGATCTCAAGATTTTGATGAATCTTGACGTTTTATGACCCCCCGAATCAAAAAAGTGCTTTTTAAATTTCCGTCTCTCTGTCTGTCTGTACCTACAACTAGAGCCTAAAATATTTTACCAATCAGGCTAAAGCTTCGTATCTAGGGTTTTCATATGGAATTTTGTAATTGGATAGCTAACCCCAAAAAAAGGGAAGTTTACTGAAGACAAAAAGAGAAAAAGGCGATTTTCTCATAATGGGCTCTAAATATTTTGATTAAATTTCATTACTAAACATTTATAAATATTCTAAACAAAATGGCTTCCCTCAAAATTTCGGCTAAATGACTTTAAGGGCTCCGGTCTGATGCGTAAATTATATTTTTTATAATATCTTCTAAGCTATTTGAGATATTAAATTACTTATCGTTACAAATATGTAGGTCTCTATATAATACAAATATTTTATAAGAAATATATTTTTATAAAACCAATAACTTTCAACATATACGTAAATATATATATTTTTAAACTTTTCGAAAACAAAAGGTAAAAGTATTGTGACCGCAAAGGAAAATATAACCTGAAATGTTGATGAATGTTGACGTCTCAAGACCCCCAAACCGTAAAAAGTGGTCTTTACAATTACGTCTGTCTGTGTGTTTGTTTAAACTTATAATTAATAACCCGCCTCGGTGGCGTAGTTGGCTAACGCGCTTGTCGTGTTGAGCTCGGCTGCTGAGGATGGGGAGATCGACGTTCGAATCTCGGTCGGGTGAACTGGGGGTGGTTTTTCCTAAATGGTTTTCCACTCTCCCTCCACGCACATGCGGGTTCACTTCCTTTAATTCAACCTTCCCAATTCCTAATCCATTAGAGTAATTAGTACTTAAAGCGTATAACCCGAACGGGTAGTAAGATGCGGTGCTAATATTTATAAATATTCGATTTTCTCAAAATCTACTCTAAAGATTTTAATTAAAATTTATATTTAGGTTTTGATTAATATTAAAAAAAACTGGCTACTTTCATTTTATCATGAAAGTTAATTTTAGGGTACTTTGCAGAAGCAGAAACTTCCGTATCTCCGCAACTGTTTGTGATACTAAATAACTTATCATAGCAAAATTGTAGTACTATTAAAAATAAAAAACTTTTATATAAAATATATTTTTATAAATCCAACAGTTTCTGAGATATTGGCAAATATATTAATACAGTTTTGTGAGCTTTAGTTGTAAAGAGATACATATCTTAAATTTTAAGTTAATAATTCTCCGATGCCGCGGAGTAATTAAATATAAGTAAGTCTCTTAAAGCTTATGTTGTTTTTCCTTAAACCTCTTAGGAGAAATGTTTGTACAACAATGATATATATCCATTTTAGACTCGATAGTAAATATTTACATTTTTTATTGGTCACAATTTATAAATGAGGAATTAATAGCAATGCGAGACATGAAGATCTGCAACACCTAATAAAATCTCGAAAATTTTAACCCGAAGTTGAAATTTTAATACGAAGTGTTGACCCTTGTGGACCCAACATTGATCTTTTTTATTGGTCCAAACATACAAATGAGGACATTAATTATTTAAAAACAAAATTATAAAATTTAAAACCGGGATAAAAAAAGTTTTGCATAAGTATAGTGTAAATTATGATTGGGTTTGTTAGTGTATATTATTTCATTTCACATATATTACGAGTTTTGAGTAAATATTTCCATTTTCAAATAATAGAGCGAGAAAGTCTGTGCGGAGTTCCATAACCTTTATTTCAATTATCTGTTTATTCTACTATACCGATTAGACCATATAATTGTGAGTGTACTGTATTCAAAAAGGTTCGGGTTTCGTATTCAAGAATTGAGTAATTTAATTATTCATTAAATTTTATTTTAACATTAATTTAAACAAACGTTAACAAAGGTTATTTAACGTTTATAAGCTGTTCTAAAATTAATTATTCACAAATTAACAGTTTAATCTAGAATTATTAAATTATAAACATATTTGCAGTAAATTCTTAAAATAATTTTACCTGGTGGTTATAGTTAATGTTCACTTACTAAACGGTGTGCTGTTACAAATAATAATTAATTTTACAGTAGTTAAATTATATTAGATTTAGGTTATAAGATCTTCAAACCATTCTATTAATGAACTCCAAATCAACCCACTTTGGTGGCCACATGGTCTAAGGCACTAATCTTGCAGTAGACTAGACTACCTAGAACGGGGAGGTCAAGCTTCGAATCTCAGTTGGTTATGTTAAGTTTTTTTCCGAAATTATTTTTTCCACTCTCACTCCACGAAAATGCAGGTACATTTCCTATAAATATAACTATACTAATCCCTGAAATCACTAGCCTAATTAGTATATAAGCGTATAATCTGAACGGAAAGTAAGACACGCTGTTCAAAAACTTCAAATCAGATCAACATTGCTGGGCGCGAGATTATAAATGTAAAGCTCATTTATTCTATTTTTCTGGTGAAGAGGAGCTCGGGGGTCTAATACCGGCTTGGTGTACCAAGAATGTTTTTTCTTAAATAATTGTCCACTCTCCCTTCAAGAAAATGTGGGTACATTAGCGTATTATCCAAAATAAGATGCAGTGAAAAACCAAAACTAAAGCTTAGAATCAGTTGTACTTATGCTCTTCCAGCACAATAATACTTTTTAACAACGTCAGGATTAGACACAAAGTCCTTAAATGGTTCATAACTTTTAGCCCTAATTATTATCAAATATGGTCGTACTTCGTGATACATACAATGCTTTTTAAATTTGTATTCTTCATCATATAAACTCTAATTTCTAATTTTATTTTTATGTGGGTGGTGGAACTGACAAACAATAATTATTTGGAATGTGTAAATTATTATTATTATTATTATTATTAGCACCGCGTCTTACTACCCGTTCGGGTTATACGCACTTACGCTAATCTGTAATGATAGGGTGATTGTGATATGAAATGGAGGACCTGGATCCGAACCACGGTGGAGACCTGGCATTCCTCACATTCACAAGATGTCTTGTCAGAGGTGAAGGAAGGGTTTGGTAATCAGATAAATCTGTGCCGGTACCTGGGATTGAACCCCGGCCGCCAGCACAGAAGTCTGACACCTTACCCCTAGACCACCAGGTCACCGGAATGTGTAAAAATTCCCACCAGTGTTTACACAGTATGAGGCGTCAGGCTTACATTATACTGGATTGCTAGTAACTGGGAAGAAAATGTTGGACTCTCATCCTGATATATTGAAGGTGGTTTTCCAAAATGTGATTTTTCACAGAATTATAGTATCAGAGGATAGGGAATGATCTAAAAATAAAAATTGACTTTTGTCAGTGATGACATTTTTTATGATGTCATGACATCGCAAGCCAGACGTTGATTGTGGCCTATGGTTTGAGAAAACCTATCTGCAAAAGTTGGTCACGGTTGAAGTGTTTTAAAAGGTTGAGAAGTGGTCTTCATGAATTTGAAGGGTGCTGCGGTTGGACTGGGGGGAAGAGTAAAAGAGAGGGGCTATAATTCAATTACTGCCTGGATACGAACCACGAGGATCCTTCAGGACGGCCGGTGGCGCTTGATATTTTGATCGGGTAGAGAGGATGGCGGTGAATTATTAATGAGGGCGATGAAGAGGGGTTGTTGAGGTTAAACCCAACAAGATGCCTATGGGGTGTCAGTTGCAAGGTGGAATTGTCGACAGCGAGGGATTATATGTAAAAAATAAAATTTTAAAAACTATTTCTGATCGATTCTGATCGCTTATTTTAACGAGAAACCTATTAAAACATAAAAATATTCTAATTATTAATATTTATTTATTCAAGGTATTTAAACTGCACTTTCTGAGCTGACTGATGGTTATATTAGCATATTACTTCTAAATAACTTAAATGTAAAACAGGCACAACACCCAGCCTCCGGCCGTTAATTTAACACTGTGAGAGGGGAAACCCACATTTCACCAGTGATACATTTTTCGGCTGTAACGGGACTCAAACCTGGGAGCCTTAGATCAATAGACCGAACCTTTATTGACTGAGATAAGGTGTTTTACTAACTAGTAGGACCTTTTTACAAATTCAGCAATTATTATAATTCACCTCGATGGTCGAATGTTCGAAGGAGTTACTTTCAAAATAGACTGGACTGATGATTAAAGGGAGATTAAGACTTGAATTAAGGTCTGGCGTAATGAGGGTATTTTTTCCTAAATGATTTGCCAATATTATTGCACTCAAATGCGGGTACATTTCCTCTATACTATGTAATCCTCCTTCACCCTACATTAGAATTATTTAAGTAAAGCAAATAATCTGTAGTGAGACGCGTTAAAAAAAAAGAAGTATTTATTATAAACTCATTATTAACTCACATTTTATTCATATTTTGAAATGAGATTATGTAATTGTATTCATTTTAATGTGGGCTGAGCTTACATTTTGAAGACAACGTTCTTTTTGAGACTAAAAAAAATAGTACATATTCCTTTTTGGAACAACATTTATTTTTATTGCTTGGATTTTTGTCTCCCTCCCATAGGGGACCCTGAGCTGAAGAGCGAGTTTATCAAAATACAAACTCTTAGCATAAACCCCTCTGCATGGAAAGCACCAAGTTGGCAACACTGTTCTCTTCTTTATTCCCAGCACACAACGGGGACGAAAGAAAAGAATGTAATTCCAGGAGCACTTTCCTGCTCATTTCAAAACTTGAAGAAACATTCCCTTTTTCTCGACATAGTTCTCTTTCTATATATATATCTTTCTATGAGAAATGAAACTTTGTTTCTCGAGCGGCTTTTGGCGCGGGAAATAGAGAGAGATAAGGGAGAGAGATAAGTTCCGGCGAAAGAGGAACCCACTTCCGGATCCGGTCCCTACGCTTGTTCGACTCTCCAGTCACGAGCGCAGGTGAGTTGACTTCCGGTCCTCGCAAAAGAGGAGGAGATTTCCTAAACACCCCTACACCCTCCCCTTTTCTCCCACCGGCCTCGGCTGCAAGAGTTATTAAATGAGGCTAAACAGTTCATCATGAACTCTGCCGTTCATTTTGAGGATAAACCTCGATACTATTTGACACCGTCATGGTTTTACCTAATGATGTTACCTAGTTCAGAGATATATTGTGAAGCGGATTGAATCTTTATTTGACGTAACTAAACACTCTAACCACCATCAAATTTCGACAAATATACGAAATAGAGATAGGAAAATGAGCAGTTCATCCTGTGTGGCCTCTTGTATATATACTGATAGCCCTTTCCCTCTTCCTCCGACGAGTTTACACACTCACTATACTATTTTAGCCCTGAAAACATTGACTTGCTTTTTAAAATTACCTTTTCCTTGTTTCCCTAATCTAGAGAGACATAAACTTCCATGGACCTTTGTAATCTACATCATGGCGGGAAGAATCCTACAAGCCATTTTCGTGACCAAGCCAATTAGCCAGGGATCGATCCCGAGAGATCTGAATTTGTAACCAGAAACTCTGACCACTTGGACCACAGAATTAACATACTGATATTAAAATGGTAAACTGGTATAAGATTTTTAAAAAAACTTAATAAAGTGGTATCCCATTGGATGTTTAGTGTAAAAGTATTTCCATTTTACTATGTAATACGTGCACGCACGCACACACACATACACACGGCAGTTGCATGATACCTTCCTTTATCATAATAGAAAAAATCATGTGCCATAAATAATCAAGATAGATGTTACAAACAGATGAAATATTTGCCCCATCACAACTTTGTCAATTTTGCAATCTAAATATATTTTATGACTGTGATGCACACGATGTAGTGTTAAACATATCTGTCTGTCTGACTTTATTACTAATAGAGCACCAGAATGTTACCATAGTAATAATAATAATAATAATAATAATAATAATAACAACTATTATTATTATTATTATTATTATTATTATTATTATTATTACTGCTCATAGAGTTATTTAAGAAACTTTCACTATCATTAATTTAATCAGTACTTTTTAACCTATAATATATAAATATCCGCATTGGTGGCCACGTGGTCTAACACGTTACTCTCGTGTTAGACTTGACTGTTGAAGATGGGGAGATCGGGGTTCGATCCCGGTTGGGTTCGCTGAGGCTGGTTATTACTAAATTATTTTCCACTTTCCCTCCACGCAAATATGGGTGTATTTCATATAAATTAAACCTTCTTAATCCCTAAATCATTAATATGATTAGTACGTAGGCGTATAAACCGATAGGGTATTATGACGCGGTGCTAGAAATATATCTAAATTTGCATTACTCTGCTTACTGGTTTTATGTTTGTTCTTATAATCAATATCAATGCTGTTTGATTTTCTTTGCTTATCTTTATTAATGTAGTTATTATTATTACTATTTTTTTCATCTTATATTAACTATTTACTAGTATCATTACTTAGCCTTAATTGCTTATATTTTTCTTATGTAATAATATTTTTATATAGGTAATTATGTACTTTACAATGCTGACCTGTTATAGGTCTTATTACTACTGACCGGTATTATAACAAAGGAAATTGAAATTATTAATAACAACTGTGATTTTACTACGGAATCTTATATAAGACTCCTAAAACACGGTTGATAAAACATTTTAAGTTTTAAAATTTACTGACTTTTTCAGGTTTGCCAGAACAAAGTATATTCATTTTTCCTAGTAATAAATATAAATAAAAAAAACTCGTTGGTTTCACTGTTTTCTCTTAAACTATCGACACATTTAATTACCAAAGGCTCCGTGCTCTTCGCAAAATAACACTCGTCTACACTGGTCTAGCTAATCTTTTATCACAGTTTATATTTATCTTAGATATAAAATAGACATGTAATGTGGGTGCCCCTCCTAAGCATTCCACCTAAGAGAATAAAAATAGCTCTTAATTTTTTCTCGCCTAGCTCCGATGGTGTTACAGTGAGTGACCCTTGTCTCTAAACCACTGGGTGTTAAGTTAAGGTGGCTTCACAGTGAAGGGGCTGTGCGCCAATCATGTTTTGTCGCTAGTATTCACATTCACAGGCCTGTGTGTCGACCGCGCTGTGCATATCCCTACCATGCTCTGACTCTTTAGGTCACCGTAGCTACTTTTGACATTTAGTTTTTATGCTATAATGATGCTATCATATTATTTATGTTGCAAATGACACATTTGTACCAAATTTATTAAGTGTTCTTCAGCCATAATTATTGCACACGATAGTTGTGTTGGAACGTTCTTCTGCCATTTTCAAAATGTAGGTAAGGGCCTTCGTGAAGGTTCGTACTTGCCGGATGAAGCCGAACAGGAGAAATAACACATACTCGACCATAGAACGCTCGTTATGAATTCACACTGACAGGATTGTGCTCCTACAGTGCTGGATCGTGTGACCTTGGGAGAACACTTTTGAAGCCATCCAAGACGACACAGATTGCGCACAATCTTATTTGTGAATCCAGCTTTAGGGAAATACAACTCACCTCACTAACATTATCAAATCCCACTACTATCTTGTAGAGAAAAAAAACACCAATATGCTTAAAATTCAATACTTTCTCATACCTTAGGAAATATGATAGTGTACCGTGAAAAATATTAAAAGATAAACAATATTAGAGGTTATTATTTAGTAACAATTAAAACCTTCAACAAAATCCCTACCTATGGCATGCCTCACAAATTTATAGTCAAAGATTATATTGAAAATAAAAGAAACAATAGTTAAAGAAAAATAATGCATTTTAAGGTAGAAATTTAAATTAATAAGGAAAAATTAATATGTTTGAATTAAATAGTTTATTCGCATGTAAAATAAGATCCATAACAAAACAATATTATTCCATTATCAATAATACTCATAAAAAATCTTAATTTTATTGTTAAAATATTTTAAGTTTTATGGAATTGATATTTACTACTAGTTATTATTATTATTATTATTATTATTATTAGCACCGCGTCTTACTACCCGTTCGGTTTATACGCACTTACACTAATGTGTAATGGTAGGGTGATTGTGAGATGAAATGGAGGACCTACAGTTTAACGTGGAATCCAAACCACGGTGGAGGCCTGGCATTCCCCACATTCACAAGATGTCTTGTCAGAGGTGAAGGAAGGGTTTGGTAATCAGATAAATCTGTGCCGGGACCGAGGATTGAACCCCGGCCGCCCGCACAGAAGTCTGTACTACTAGTTGAACGATAGTTAACATCTCACTAAATGTTGTTTCTTCAGGATCATTGGAGAAAATAAGGCTCAGGTAAGAAATGAAAAACCACATTCTGGCCTTTACTTCACCAACTTTCCAAATTATATAATATATAAGTTAGATGTCACTTGAGGACTTTGCTTCCCTTTTCGTTCACTTAGAACAAAGCAATTGATTAAAGTTTATAGGACCAGAAATAGTATCTTCCTATCAATTTTCAGAAGGAAAAAACAACACAATTTATTTAAACAATGTTCTAAAAAAAACCAATTTAAAACCATTTAAAATGTGTTCCATTTGGGCACAGACCCTTAGAGAAACATCTTGGGTAATACTCCCAAGAATTAATTTTGCAAATATTCAACATTAAAATAAATAAATAAACCACAAAATAAACAATGACATATACATTTTAAAGATTTGGAGTATAAAAACTATTACAATATAAATTAACATATGTTTATTGAATTAGATTATCAAAATTAGACACTTGGCATTAAAATCTATCGCTAGTAATCAGCTGTACCTTCATAAACACAGAACTTCCCGTACTTAAGGTGGGATGGAAGGAGAGGCGAGAAAAAACACTGTTATTACAGTTTTTAGGGCAAAACATTTTTTGGCCAAATTAAATAAAATATTTTTCCAGTTCAAACATAGAATTTACTTTTCTTCGCTTGGTGACCAAAACATTTCTTTACTATCTGTTAAGAATATCCTGAAATTTAAAGACAGTTTTTTCTCTTAATTTATAAGTTTCTCATCTAATGCCGCTATGCTCATGATGGATATTCAGGAACAGTTGATATCACCGTGTGAAGAAAATTAAACTCTATATTTGTACTGGAGCAATATTTTAATTATTTTAGACAAAAAATGTTTGCCATAAAAACTGCAAAAATACTGGCCATTTCTCGCGTTCCCTTCCATCCCACCATAATATAAAAATCAGTCTCCATACTATAAACAGAAATAAACAAAATAAATAAAATATAGTACACTAGTTCCGAAAATGGCCACTCTACACAAAAAGATTATTTATCTAAATAAAAATCGACCATGTATTTGAAGATAGTGTAAATAAAGTGGCCAAATATTAAAAAAAAGGATATACATAAAATACATGACAGTAATATATATTGTGTTTAAATTAAAAAAAGGTGTACAAAAATATCATCACACAGAAATTATAGTAAAAATATCTGAAAATTCCAATAATCATTTAGAATTTCCCTCATTTTTCCAGGTTTCTCCTGTTTTACTGATACGTATCAAATTAATTTGTTCAACCTATAATAATACGATTAAAATTAACATAATAGTCCAAACTAGACAAGCGTTTTCATACCACTATCGATACCGTAACTGAATAACAAAACAGTTAAAGTACAGTGACCTGGCGGTCTGGGAGTAAGTTGTCAGACAACTGAGCTGGGAGCCCAGGGCTCAATCCTCGGTCCCGGCACAACTTTGACAAGACGTGTACTAATCCCAACTTATGAATGTGTGGAATGCTAGACCTCCACCATGGTTTTTTTCCCACGTTAAACTGTAGGTCCTCCATTTCATCTCACAATCACCCTACCACTACATATTAGCGTAAGTTCGTATAACCTGAACGGGTAGTGAGACGCGGCGCTAATAATAATAATAATAATAATAATAATAATAATAATAGTTAAATTCTTATTGTTGAATGATAATATTTTCTCCTTTAACTTAAGTGATGTTTTATAAATGTTACCATCTCAACAATATACATGTTTTTTTTACTATTATGTGCACTTGGAAATCAGTGCAAGGACTACCTTGTGTCTGCAAAGATTCAATCCTACCTGTCCCCCTTTCTACGGAGGTGATAGAACCAATATTAGCTGCACAATGAAACCAATACCGAATTCCTTTCTAGCCTTCCATCTTGCCTTTCTTCCTTTCCTTATCGTCAACTGGCACCCTTGCCCCAATCCTCTACATTCTTCCCAACCTCCCTTGCTCCTTATTTCATTTCGACTAAATCCCTTGTTCTTGTCCGTCACATTCTTCCTGATCTCTGTCAGACTTAGAGGAAGGCTTCACTGGAGCCCTAACGTTAACTCGCAGGGGTGTATAATATGGCTCTTTTCTCTATCAGACTTAGAGGAAGGTTTCACTGGAGACCTACCTTTCACTCGCAGGGGTGTATAGCATTTATCTTATCTCTGTCAGACTTAAAGGAAGGTTTCACTGGAGTCCTAACGTTAACTCGCAGGGGTATATAACATGGTTCTTTTCTCTGTCAGACTTAGAGGAAGGTTTCACTGGAGCCCTAGCTTTCCCCCAAAGGAATTGCACAAAATTCCTTGTCAAACGTAGAAAATATGTCCATAATCGATTAATTTTACCATATTTAGTGATGTGATTCTGTCGTACAATATGTAATTTGTTGGTTTATATTAAACTTTTTTGCTTTAGATTGAGAACTCCCTTAAAAATGCGTTTATTTATTAAATATTTGATTACTTGTGATACGTGCTATTTGCTTGTTAAGCTACATTTATTAAAATGGCTTACCTTTGACAGAGTGGTATCGTTAAAGTTAATTTAATATCTTAAATTAATATGTTAACCAAGTAATCTATCAACAGTAACACCTTAAGGTGTTTTCTGCTTTAAGCAACGCCACCGAATTTATTTAGTTCAGTTTATGAAGTTCGTTAAATATCTGACATTGTTTTTGAAGTAATAGTTTTTGTTTGTACGCATAATACGAAACTGAGGTTGGAGGTGAACCTTATTATACATAGGGGTAACAAAAGATCATTTGTGCGTGCATGAAATTATGTATCGCCCTTCAAGACAGCACATAGAAACTCCTTCCCTCAACCCTTTCAAAAAAGGTCAATGTGTACAAACTGTAATCTCATAAATAAGACTAATTTTCTCTCATCTAAAAAAGGGTCACCCATCGAGCTAATTAATTGTTTGCATTTTCTTTTTAATCGTTTTACGTGACGTTATGACGTTTTAACTACGAAAGTTGAAAACTAAAGTGCACGTGAGAAGTAATTGGGGTGAAAAATAAATGAAGTGTATTTCACTCGTTCTCTTATAGGCGTGGAAATACATGTCTGCTGAAAAGCTGTACCATAAGCAATCAAGATATATATAATATACTATTCCACAGTTCTAACTAGGATATTTTTCTTTACTTAAACGTTGTGAAAAATAAAGGATATTATATAATACAATCGTCCGATACCTTAGATCAGTCAGTATCGTGTCATCTTACTGAATAAAGGATTTCGGGTTCAATTCCAGGCATTGCCCAAAAAGAACTTATCATTGGTTTAATGTAGGTTACTCCTTTTCACAGTTATGAAATAATGGCCTAGAGAATGGGTGTGTTGTCTGTTCTAGTATTAAGTTAGTTCATAATTCCTTTGCTGATATAATCAGTCAGTTCAGAAAGTCCACGTGTAATACCTAAAGCAAAGAGGACGAATTGTTTTAGGAAAGGCCTTATCTAACAGTTAGAAGGCCCCTGTAGGTAGGTGTATACATAAAAGCACTGCGTCTTACTTACCATTCAGGTTATATACTAATTCCGCTAACGAGTTAGGGATTAGGAATGTTAAATCTAGAGGAATTGTACTCACATTTGCGTGGAGATAGAGTGGGAAACTATTTAAGAAAGACTACCCTCAGTACACCCTACCGGATATCAAACCATGATCTTCCCGTCATCGGAATCCTCTAGTGCGAGAGTAGCGCCTTAGACGATGCGGTCACTAAAGTGGGTCTGTAGGGGTATATTTTTTCACGTATACATTCGTCAATGCATGGGATATGCAGCTGCCAGTTTTGCTATACAGTACTATTCATAGGTTTAAGGACACCGAGGAATTTTTTTTAAAAAAATCACTCTAAGAAATCTTAAGATATATATTTATTTAAATTACGATACATTCAAAAAATTATTATATATTAGCTAAACAGATAATAAAATCATAATATATTAGTTTAGTATAAAGTTAGGCCACATTTGGCTTTCCAGCATTCATTCACCCTCTTCGGCAATGAGTCTATCATAAAAGTGCATCTTTCTTTTGTAACCTTCTGCCACAGCACTGCAATATGATGTCTGAATTCTTGCTTGTTCTTTGGTTTTTTTCTTTGCAAGTTCCACTTAAATCAAGTTACAAAGCTTTTCCCGATGGCTTAATTCTGGGCTACGAGCTGGCCAATCCAAAACTTCAACATTGTTCGCTGCAAACCATTCTGTGGATGGATGCACGTGGCTTGTGGCGCATTGACTTGTTGGAAAATGTAATTTTCTCCAAGAAGGTTCTTTACACTTTGCAGCATGATTTCCTCCATAGTCTTAATGTACTGATCACTATTCATACAACCATCAATCTTTCTCAGCTCCCCGAGTCTCTCTGAGGTTATGGCAACCCCACATCATGCTACACTACAGGAGCGAAACATGCCGAGAGGAATCACTGTTTTGGTTTGGTTAACTAGAATTTTCCTCCTTGGAAAGAGTTCATTTCTACTCTCATATGAGTATACTTCTTTTCTCTATGCTTCTTTAATCCATTTCCACTTTTCATAATCCCATTGACGGCATTTGCGATTATGACCTTCGTTAAGGAGAGGCTTTCGAGGAGCATAGTGAGAATTCATGCCCACTTGTGATAGGCGTCGTGAAACTGTATAAGGACCCACCTTAAGACCACGATAATTGTTCAAGATTGTAACCAGATCTGGCAGGCTGGCATTACGATTCAGCTAATATATCTGAATAACCATTCTGCCCTATCGTGGTGATGTCTTCTTTAGTCTCCCAGACCAACGTTTGTCAATGACAGTTTCGATGTTCCTAAACTTAGCCACAACCTGACCCACACACATTTATAAATGCTCAATGCTTCAGCCATGTAACGATAGGTTTTTCCATTTTTCCACATTCCAAACCTTGCCATTTCACATCCAACCTAAAATTTTACTTCCCATTTTGATAAATAAAGACAACAAAAATTTTAACCTCTAAAAACAATGAAAATTAAAAGCAGCCGATACCAAACAAAAGAGGGGATGAATAAGTTCCAGTAGAGCAAACGTTCATTTCTAAAAGTCTATTGGTAAGACTGACGATCAGAACAGACATGGCGCAATTTTCAATTATTTTTTTCTAAATTCCGTTTTAAGATCAAATTTAGCGGAAAACTTAAAAATCAACAAACCCCTAATCAATTTACAGTGAATTTTTTGAGCAACATTTTCAGAATAATCACATGTAGAGCTGTTAATATCCCCTAACTATTTTGATCTACTTAAAGTAGTTTAGCATAAAAATAAAAAAATTCTCCAAAAAATAATTAATTTTCACACGTATATTAAAACTAAAAATTTCCTATAAAATCAAAACCAAAAAAGATACAGAGCTGTGATTTTTTTTAAAGACTCAATTTTTAAAGTTCCATCACAAGGTGGCGAAACATTTTAAATGTTTGAAGAAGTTTATAGACCAAACAGGAAATCATGGTTGATAGTGGTGTCCTTAAGTTTATGAAAGACACTGCTTATATTATCAATACCTATTAAATAACACTAGATTTAATTTTAAAAAGCACAAAAGAATCCCTTTTCTAAAATACATTACCTAAAAATATGTATGTACAATACCAATTCTTAATGTCAGCAAATCTAAACCTATAGTATATTAACTATAATTTATAGTCTATCAAAATTGACACCATATGTCTAAAGCGGCCGTTTAAAAGCAGTACTCTGGTCAGACGAAATAAGACCTAGTAACTTTGAAATACGTCAGATAAGAACCAATAAGTTATATGTTGATTATGTCAAGTATTCCACGCAGTGGCAGGTACAGACGAATGGTTAACATTTCTTACCATTATTATTTAGATTATGCTATCAATGTTTTTTGGCTAGACATTTATGATGTGATTATGTGTTGGTAATGATGATTATTATGTGTTGCCAGTAGATGTATTAGCCTTAATTTAAGCCTTGCTAACGAGACAATAGCAACCATAGGGAGCAATTCCTCTTCTGGATTCCTATTATACCACTGTGAATCTAACCCGAGACCTTTAGACTAGAAGCAAGGAATGCTTACCAATAGACCAAGAGGTCATCCATGTTTGTCAAAGATTTTATCAGGATTGGTTGCAGAGAAAATATTTTATCCACTATGTGATTTTTCGATCCCCTTTGGTCTCCAGACAAACAATTGTTATTTCCTTAAGGCAATGGTTCTTAACCTTTTATTATTCGCAGCCCCTTAAATATCCTAAAACATATTCGTAGCCCCTAGTTTTTAATAACATATTAATCATTGAAATTTATTCTAAGATAATGGCTTTAAATACTGATTATGATAAAAGATTTTTATGAAAAACAGAAATTAACTTACCTAAATGAATTAATTGGGCCCTTTGTTTTTTATTTAACACTTTCCATTAATTTGTCTACTATTGTTTCAATTGTATTTCTTAATACTATTCTCATGCAGGAGTCGATTTAGTTGCTTCATTTTAATATTTACCATTGTGGGAAATACATTTACACATAAATAAGTAGAAACAAAGGGCAGAAAATTTTGAATGGCAATGGTAAACAAATGGGGATTATTTATACTATCAGTGATTTATATTATCTGTGCTTCCCCATCCCTCCATTAACCCGTAAAATTTGAGATTATACTGTGCCTACATTCTTACGATCATATAATTTTCATTTCCAAAACGTGAAATTTACGATAATTGACTTCAGTCATAATCAAATTACATTTGAAATTTGTATTTTGAGGCCCCCTCAAAAACCTTTTACGGTCCCCCCGATCAAGAATCGCTGCCTTAAGCTACACCCTATTCATCACGTACCCTTAAGCTACATAGTGTTTAAAAAAACCCGATGATACTAGCAATCAAACTCAAGAAGGAAATAAAATCGAAATACTTTCACCGCACTCTCAAAATAATATTTGCGTGTTCATCATACATCTCTTAACGATAAAGTGACCTGTTAAAGGTAGCTCTGTTCTATTTGACTTGAGGTAGTTTGTTTTACCGTGGAGAAAAACACGCAGCTCCAGAAATATTTTTATCTGTACGAATGTCTATATAAACAAACTCGAATTTCCATTAAAACATTTTCTACTTCGTTTTTTTTTCTCCTACTAATTTATTTATTTATTTAATATTTTTTGGAATCATTCCTGATTCTGTTGGACGAATCCTTGTTTGCTTCCCATAAAGTTCATCTTTCTTTCCTTTACATTGAGTTATAACGGAAACTTCATTCTATTTATTTTCGTCTCGCTAGTAAAATATTCATTATTTCTAGATTTCAGTAAAGCTTATACAGTAATTCTAATTTTACATTTTACTGCAGATATCTTGCTACAAAATTAAATGGTATGGTGCACCACACATACTTTCTCACCCCTCCACCTAAGAGATGGGAAACGAAATAATATTAGTATTTGCAGAACCATCATGGAAAAAACAACATGATATTCCACTAAAATAAATTAAGTAATATGCATTGTTACAGGGACATTGAGAAAATAGGAACCCCTCAGTCCACCAGAGATCTTAAAAAATAAACTCACCCATTTCACATAGTTACTCTAAAATATATTAAGGATCCAAGGGAAAAGGGGGAATGTCTAATTTAAACTCAAATTGTATTAGTGCTCCCATCTGTTAGACAATCATGATACTTTTCTAATGCTCTTTATATTATGGTTAAAAGAGGTATGTCTTATTTTAACTAGTTTTTAAAAATTATTTGTTGGGGATCCTTATTGTGTTCAATATATAAACAATTTTGCTTTGGTAATTGTGTTAATTTTGATTATACCCCTTTATCCTACCCTTAATATATATCTTAAACTATTAGTTTTATGGAAAAAAAATTAATATATTAAAGAGGGGTGGATATATCACCAAAAATAGAAGTTTCTTCTTATATAAATACATCCCAAAAAGTCATTTTCATGAGAAAATGAGGTATACTATTTTGGTTGAAAATCTTGAAAAGTGTCTAGATACGATTTTTAATCAAACTATATTCAGCCAATTGTGATTTCCCCCAACCCCCATTTTAACCCTAAGTAAACTACCTTTAATTTTAGGGTTAGATATCTAATTCCAAAAATACATCTGGGGAACATTATTAAAAACCCTAGATGTAAAGTCTAGCCCGATAGGTAAAAATTATTTCGGCTCTAGGCCGAGATACAGAAAAACAAACAAAATGACGGCATAGCGGAAACCACCTTTCTTGGGTTCGTGAGGTCATGAAACGTCTACATCAATCAAAATCAATCAAAATGACTATTTTTTTAAATTACAATTCTTTCTCTATATGAGAGGCTGAAAGAAATTAAATATGGCACTATAAGAGGAATTAGAATGAATAATTAATATTTTCTACGTATTTATATAAAGTGAATGTGTAAATTTATATATACATGACTTCAGATGCTTAGGAACTGTACCTAAGTCTCTAAAATATACTAAGTTACTTTTTTTTTAAGGGTGATGGTTCTTGCTACACGTAAGGTATAGTCTAATACTTACTAAAATGGAGAAGAGAACATAAAGGTTGAATTCAAATGGCATAGGTAAAAAATACAAAAAACAATATAACATTAAAAACAACTCTTAATAAAATGTCAATTGCTATAAATGAACTAGCTTTCTAAATATTATATTTTTTTTATTTACTGATAACGTTAACTAAAAGGTTTGTTTGAACCTTATGCTTCCCGAAACCTTCTTTGAAATAAAACAATCAACTAAATTAATGATTATCTTTTATACTCTTGTATATTTTTTAAGAGAACTTTTCTGTACTCGAGATATAAGAAAGCATTCTCGATGATAAAAGTGTTTTTTTAGGGCTACATGTCTTAGTGTCAGTTTATGCATTCCAAAGTTTACACTAACTAGCCAAACAAAAAATGGTAAAAAGTGTAGTAAACTTTAAATAGTTTTACCAGAGATAGCTTTTAAAGAGGTTGATTAATGAATATGAAAGTGAACGTTTCTCATTCCTTGACGTGTAATATAAGATAAACGTGTAGGGAATTTTTAACATACCTCCAAAATGTTCTGGCCAGATTTTATAAAATATTGAATAAACCTTTCTCAATTTATGATGAGAATATTGATAGTTGTATTGTAACACCTTGGAGAAAAGTAAAAAAATAAAAACTATAACAATATACTATTTTTCGTTTAAATCGAGATTTAACTTATCTATTTAGCACCGCATTTGACTGGCCCTTCGGGCTTTACGCTAATGTGCTATTTACGATAATGTTCTAATTACGCTACTGCTTTTAGGGACTTGGAAGTTTATTTTTAGTGGAAGTGTACACACATTTTAGTGGGAAAAAAGTAGAAAACCATTTTGGAAAAACAACCCTCAGTACACCCGGCTGATATTCAAACCTCGATCTCCCTGTCATCGGCAGTTTATTATACCACGAGGGTAGCGCGTTAGGCCATTAAGTCAGCGAACTGGGTAGATTGAAATATTCATGCGTAAGCATAACTTATATGCTGGGAAAAACAATACAAGTTAAATAAATAATATTGTAAGAGAAAAAGAATCGATATCAATCCAATTTGGATCTAACTTATTCTTTCAGGGTCGAAGACCTTTAAATGTTTGAAATCTGTGCCATGATATTAAATATATAGGCCTATTATCATTAAGTATGTTATTTTATCCCTTCCCATCTTATTAAATTTTATCAAATGCATTTTTTACTTCTTTTAAGATAATTCAGGGTAGGACGAATCCCTAAGGCCAGGGATTTTCAACTCAAACAATAAAAAAAAAATATTCGACAAAAAATCTGAGGATAAAATAACACAATCTTAATTAACTTATGTAAATACAGCGTTGTAGCTTGACAATCATCTTTTTATTGAACAGAAAGGTCTGTTTCAAAGCTTTAAAAAAACTAATTAAGGAATGATCAATATTCATTAAAAATATGTTAAAATATTTATCCGCAAAACTCATCAAGTTAACTTTAGTTGTAAAGCCGTTCTAGAACGTTCCTATTGTAAGATATTTCAAAAGTTCTACTATCTAAAAGGCAGCGTACAAATTCTCAAAAGAAAAAAAAATATAATTTTTCCACTTTTATTATGATTTAAGCATTTTATGTTTACATAATAGCATATATATTTTTAAAGACCTAATCATATTCATAGAGTCAAGTTCAAAACATAATACACACACATTAACCTAAGATAATATTTTGAATCGTTTTATAGATAATGAATTTGAAACTATTATTTAGGTTACTATTTTTTTCAAATAGATATTCAAATGTCAGCCAAACACTACATTTAGTATAAATATCAATTTTATCCGTCAAACTATCCAACAGAATAAAATATAATCGGTGATCTATCCAAGGAGGTGTAAGCCAAAGAGAATTTTGAATTTAAATTAGCGAGAAGAATTATTTCATTAGAAACATGATTGCTTTGATGTTGGGAACTATAGTTCAATCCCAGCTAGGTGCAATGGGAAAGGGGAACACTTGGAGTGGTTTTCTATATTTTGGTTTACAATCCTCTAGTTAAGTTAATGCTGGCGCATGTATTTAAACTCGAACCTACATATTCTTGTCTTAAAAGTAATTTATAGTCCATTTGATAGAATATCAACATCTAAATTAAAAATTATAGTTATAAATATATAATATTCAAGACCAGAAAGAGATTAACATTAATAGTACAGAAAAATTGTTTTAATTGGTCAATTAGTGGCCTAAGATCATAAACACGAAGATAGTTCCATATTTCAAGAAGTTTTTGAAGAACTAGCTATCAAGTTTTTTTTATACCACTGCATTATATAAAGACTATCTCCAAATTCATATGTTAGATTTCACTATCGCATTCTATCGCTCAAAATAATAATAAATGTTCATAAAAATGTAAGTTGCAAAACGCCTCCCTGGAAAGTTCTTAAAATATTTCATCAAATTTGAAAAAAACAAAACAAAAAAAACGCCTTATGAGGAAACAAGGCGGTTGATTAGGCCCCCCTAAACAAAAAAGAAAAAACAATATTACAAATAAAATCAATAAAAATTAACTGGTTAAAAACATATTTTTAATCTGATATTTTATTTTAATTTTATTTTTAGTAACTATCTGGTTTTCTCATAAGTAATTTTTTCTTAACCAAGCCAAAGTTTAAAAAAATGAAACAAGCGCAATTTCCAGATACAGAAATATCGAAAAGGAATTGTTTCTCAACTCATAGTTTTATGAGCTTGAAATTTTATTTTTTGCCGTAGTGAAGTATTTTTAAGTTTGGAACATACTGTATAAAATTATAGATTGAAGCTTATCTTTTAAAAAAAACCTAAATAACGCGTGTTTGATGGGCTCCTAAGATATCACAACTGACGATGCGGCTGTTTGGGAAAGGGGTGTCCATAAATTCAACTCACCGTCCTCTCCCCAAGATTTCGGACACGACAGTGGAGGAAGGCTGTTCCTCCAAGTTGGACCGTGATATTGCTGATCGTGTTGTTGTCGAAACTGGGCTCAGTCAGTCTCTGGAACTCCTCAAAGTTGGAATACCACAGTTGCTGCCACTCCTGGTGGCGGTGGGGCAATTCTCTCCTTCCTGCGGCAAAAAACAAACAAAAAAACAATGGTTAGTTAAAAGTGTTTTTTTTAACTAGGTGCTAAAATTTGGAGTTTTAAAGGAAAACTTAATAGGTAGTTTTAAAATTTTTATATTTCCACGTTATATCAAAATAAGCTTTTTTAAACTATATTTAATAACACTTATAAATGAAACATGAACATTGAATGTAAAAGAAATTAAGAAATTGGAGGCCACTGCAATTAAATTTGCAAGGAGCATGTTAGCTGTTAGGAGGAGAAACACGATTAGGAATGAAGTTATCCGGGAAAGAGTAAGGTTACAGGGAGTACATGAAATAATAGAGGAAGCAAGACTGAGATAGTATGGGAATGTAATGAGAATGCAAAAAGAAGGGATGCCAAAGAAAATGATAGAAATGAAGTGTGTCGGAAAAAGAGTGCAAGGGAGGCCAAGAAAGAGATATGATGAGTAGATAACAGAAAGTCTGCACGTGAGAGGAAAAGAATGGTGGAAGGAAATAGGGAGATGGAGGAATTTTACTAAACTGACCCATCCACAAGTTGTAATAAGATGAAGATGATGATGGCTAAAGAAGACCTTCAGTCGGCCGATGGTCTAAGGGACCACTCTCGCTATGGACTTGACTTTCAATGACAAAGAAATCCCAACTATAATCCCAATAAGGTGTATTGAGGGTGGTTTTTACCTTAATTGTTCTTCACTCTTTATTCACGCAAATGTGGGTACAATTCCTCTAATTTCAACAATTACTATCCCTAAAACGTTAATGAAATTAGTGAATATGCGTGTAGCCCAAACGGGTAGTATAACGTGGTGCCAAACAAAAAATTTTGCTATCTATCTACAAATTAATCAGTTATACTGTTAGTAATATAAAAACTTATACCATACCACGAGGTGTTTTAGGAAGGGGGTGTTACTTTATTTCCAAAACAAAACAACCGTTTTTTGTTCACCTTGTCCTACGACCTGTTCAAGTTATACGCATGTATGATATTTAATTTAATGTGGTAGGGATGAGGAATGTTAAATTTAGAGGAAGTGTACCCCAACTTTCACGAAGGAAGAGGGGAAAACCATTTAGGAAAAAACACCCAACCAGGATTCAAACCCCGATATCTCTCTCATTGGCAGTATAGTCTATTGTAAGAGTGATCCATAAGACCATGCGAACACTAAAAGGAATTTAAAAAACTAACTTGACATAAACAATACCCCATTTATTACTGTTAGAAAGGAAGACTCAATTTTCTGCAATGAAAAATTCCTCAACCAACTTGGGAATTGAATCCAGCACTGTTATTTCAAAAACCACAGGTGCCACTTATCCAGTTAAGGAAACATAACTTAATCAGTTGGGAATTAAAGCTAAACGGTCAATTTTGAATTATACTACTAAAAACGAGGTTATTTTTAAGATACATGTAAAAGTTTGAATTTTATCTCAAACTCAATTTCTTAAAACATATTGATAAGTGAGATTTTCTAATTAATAAAATAAGAAGTGTTTGATTGTCTTTGACACCCGCCTCGGTGGCGTAGTTGGCTAACGCGCTAGTCGTGTTGAGCTCGACTGCCGAGGACGGAGAGATCGAGGTTCGAATCTCGGTCGGGTGAACTGGGGGGGGTCCTAAATGGTTTTCCACTCTCCCTCCACGCAAATGCGGGCTCAGTTCCTCTAATTTAACCTTCCCAATTCCTTATCAATTAGAGTAATTAGTACTTAAAGCGTATAACCCGAACGGTTAGTAAGACGTGGTGCTAAATATTATTATAATTGTCTTTGTTAAATGTATTACAAATGTAGATGATGGGGAAGTTTTTTTTTGTTAAAGTGGCCTTGAATTCAATATAACAATTTAAAAGTTTGTAATAAGAAGCTAAAACAGTGGGATAGGCTGACGGGTAGAATGTAAAAATTTAACTAGATAGATTTTGGTTCAATTCCAACCTAGTGAACATATATTAGTTTTTACCCTTTGAGGATATTTTCAAATCCATACTGGGTGAATTCTGATGCAACCATTATATTTTATTACTTACTATCCTTAACGTGTCTAAATTATTAGCTATTATTATTATTATTATTGGGTTTTCTGTCTAACGACAGGTCCATTTATTTTATCAGTGAACTTAGACCGCCAATGCGCCTTGTCCTCTGCATCCTCCTTGCACTCCCAGAATTTTTTTTTCTTACACACAAACGATAGCGTCTAATAAACTTTATTTTCCCAATTTCGCAAATTTTGCGTCACGTGTTGTCACGAGCTGGCTAAATAAAATTAAAATACCTCAAATTTGTATAATTAAAGGTTCGCACCATTCTAATTTGGGTTTTGACTATCTAAAGGTATAAATGATTATAGTAGTTACCAGAATGATGCCTTATAATGGTTTATAAACTAATCCTTTGATTAGTGGATCAATACTGTCATTAAAAGTGCTTAATTACAAAGCAGTTATTCACAGAACTAAAGTGAATAATAGTTTTTTCTTTGTTAAATTAGACTTTCAAATTTTGGAAACCACAAATTTTGTATTCATTGTTTCACCCAGTCAAGTCCGTATCATATAATAGGGGGTCCATTGAGCCGGAAAACAGGGAAATGCCAGCGAATTTGCTTGGTCAGGGAAAAGCCATGAGAAAAGTCAGGGGTTTTGAACAAATTTGTGGAATTTTCACAAGTCTTACACATCTTTTATTTTCAGTAATAAAAATAACATATTTCTTTCAATGAATACACACTTCAAGTTTACTTTACACAGCTGTACCAGTTAAGCATGCTAATTTTATTTCTCAAAGTAAACATGTAATTTTCAAGTTTTCTTTTCTCCCGTATACCCCGTGTATCGAGTCAAAGTTGAGTCATGGCTATGCGCATGCGCGAGGATTGATTATAGGAAGAAGAAACTAAACAATAATCTGTCTCACAAAAATTTTAAGTTGTACTAATGAAAGGCAATCTTCCCTCAATATTATCTCAGTGAAATCAAACCTGTATCGCACTATGTGACATGCCATCGCTTTAGGCTGATTTCTTTAAACACGGTTACAAGTCCATTTATTAAATAAATCAAGATTTAAAAAAATAAAGTCTTTTTTTAAAAAAAGTAAACGGTTAATTTAGTTTTTAATAAAGTTATAAATTATAATTTAGTGTTAGGGATTAGATTAAAAATTAAAATAGCTTCCGAAATTTAAAAAGTCTAATGAGAAGTGTGGACTATCCTAAAATAACACTATACCAAGGCTTTACTATTTTTAGCTTTATGATTTTGATGAAGACTTTTTTATATAGATAATAACCTTCAATACAAATCATTTGATTGTTGAAGTGATCAATCTTTTCCTGTATAATATTTACACTATTGAGGATCCATTTCCTCTATTTTACTTCTTAGCCCCTAAACCTAAATAATCCTTTCACCTGAATAGGGGTCAAATACTCTAAGATGTCACTTTGGAATTACTGTAGATTGGATTGCCAATGACGTGGAGATAGTGGTTCAAATCCTGGTCGGGTGAACTGCTGGTTCTATTTTTAATAAAGAATTTTTCACTTTCCCTCCACACAAATGTAGGAACACTTCCACTGAATTAAGCCTTCCTTATCCCCAACACATTAGCGTAGTTAGTACACACTAGTACATCCTGAACGGGTAGTAGAACGCTGTAATGGAACTGAAATTATAAAAATTAATCTTTCGTTAAAATGTGATAGAAAAAAACAAAACAAGAGAAAACATTGTTTAGAAAAATAATGGCTGTATAAAACTCGCATTGTTTGTTACTGAAGGGAGGGGTCTAACTCTATAAATTGAAACATATTTTTCTCTCCGAAATAACATAATGTCCATCTTGGTTTCAAATCAAAGACTAATATAATGAATGCATTATATAAGGCATTGCTATCGAAATATAATGGACTGAAATTTACGGGGCGATCGTGATTCGAATCTTATTTTAAGGTCATGCGGGTGTTTTTCATAAATGCTTTCCAGTTTTCCTGCATTAAAATGTGGATATCTTTCCTATAAAATTAAGCCTTCCTCATTCTAATCAAACTAGCGTTATATATATGCGTGTGGGCCGAAATTGTTGTGTGACGTGGTTAAAAAAATAATTTATTATGATATTGCACCCAGTATATCACAACAACGTTATCCTAATTTTGGAATATATCACAATTTTTAAAATAAACGGTACTGTGCCCCACACAAACCTTTTCCCGCTTCTATCTTAAAATAGACATTTACTAAAACTCATAGCTCATAAGATATGTGAAACGAAATAATAGGTTTATACATTGTTGCAGAAACACTATACAAAAGATCATAAATGAAATGATATACGTTGTTACTTACTCTATGGTATTATGAACTAGGGGCACTGTTAAAGAAAAATTGAGAAAAGATAAACAACTTTGTCCATCATAAAAATCAAATTCATTTTCAAAGAGCTGAATTAAAAAGTGAATATATTTGCTTATAAGTAGAAAACTATTGGTTTTATAAAAATATATTTTAAATAAAAGATTTTTATCTTTAATAGTATTACAACTTTACAATGATAAGTTATTTCGCATCTCAAATAGCTGAAGAAAAATTTATGAAAATTGGAAAAATGTTCTTTTGTAAATAACTCTAAAAGTCAGTTTAATGAGAAAATGAGAATTTGCCATTTTGTCTATAGTTATAAACAGTGTCTATATATGAAATTTAATTAAAATCACTAGAGCCAATTTAGAGAAAATCGATTTTTCTCTCTTTTTACCCTTTAGTAAATTATCATTAAATATAGAGTTTAATATCTAATTTCACAAAACCCTGAGGGGAACCTTATGAAAACATTAGATAAAATTTTTTAGCCCAATCGGTAAAATAGTTTCAGCTCTATCCCAAGGTACAGACAGACAAACGGCATCGTGCAAAAAAAATGCTGGTTTCAAGGGGTAATTAAACATTGCTATTTATCAAAATCTTGAATTCGAATTTTTCAACGATCATAATACTTTATCACCGAGGTTTCAAGAGAAAGTAAAAATGCATTTCATGTTTTTAGATAACAGTTTCCATGAAAGGAAGACGTATTTTACTCTGTTTAAAAGGGATACGAGAATCCGTGGAAAGGGTGTGGGGGAGGGGGGGAGTAGGAGAAGTGTAAAACATATATTACATCTCTCATTCAAGCGAATCAAGCGCAAGGGATGGGAAATAGAGGGAAGATTCCCGTTGTTAGGACACAAGTGAAAGTTGTCCGCTTTCTTCCCTTTCTCTCATCGAACACGAACAATAGATTCACCCCCACCTTACCCTGAAACAAGCCTCCCCCAACCCACCCGAACTCGTTTCTTTCCAATTAAAGTAATGAATTCGTGGTGTGGGTAAAAGTGATGTCTAATTGGTGTCGAAAACAGGAAGTTTAGAAACCCAAAAGAGTTAAGGACAGGAAAACTCACCTTCATTCCATCTCTGCTCGCAGATACCGTATTGGAGAAGGCGAGAGAAAGGCCTACATACGCTTATTATGCAGGTGAGACATTTATTTAAGGTTGAAACATCAAAATATCCCGAAAATAAATCATTTTGGGAAGAATTGTTTCGAAGAATAGTTTTTTTGTTTTCGAGGGCAAAAGAAAACACCACTTGTTATTTATGGTTTGGTGTGGGTATACAAGATGGTTTGAATTTCAACTTTAAAAAAATTAAAACCTATGTTCTTGAACGGAATTTCACTCTACACAAATAAACAACTCTTTGTTGAAATACTTTTTTTATTTGAAATAAATTTCAAGATATTTTAATTTGTATTTTTATAACAATTTTTATTCAAGAAATGTTATTACATTAAAAGTGCATCCATGTTAATGGACATCAATTTGAACATTTATTAAAGTTATTTTGTAAATAATATTGTATTTAACGTAATAAAGCCCAGACTAATGTAAGCCTAATTAGAATTTCATGAATAATTCTTTTTACAAAAAATAAGCTACAAGTTAAAATAACATATCTTCAAAAAAATTATGTCAAATTGAAAAGAGATTTTAGGAAGAAAAAAATGTTTTTTTTAGAATAAAATTCCACTATTTTTTCTTTTTTTAATTTTCTTTAAATTGTCTTGAAATAACCTTGAAGACTTTCACAGAATCAAAACTAACTAGTGCTATTATCTTCCCCCCTTTAAAACAAAGACTTTCTATTCAAAACATTTTTTTCTAAAAGGATTCGTTTTCGGGATATTTGAATGCATCATCCGGTATTTTACAAATAAATTATTACAGTTACCTCATGTTGAAGAAACGATTTCAAGTCTCGTATGTGTGCCTCATACATTCTTTAGTACCATGGCCTGGATTTTGATGACATAAAAAACGATCAAAAATGTTTCTATAAAAAACCTAAAACTTATATAAAATGACTTTAAATTTTGAAACAAAAATATCTATATATGAAAGCCAACTCTAAATAAATGCACACGACAAATCAAACACGCACTTTACAAATGTTAAATTCAATGACGAGCCTTTAACAAACTCATGTATTCTGCTTAAATATACTTTACTGTAATTACCAAATATCTGCTTCATAAGTAATAGATAATCCTTCCCAACTGTACCATCTCCATCTTAGCCACAGGCTCACCACGAATGTGTATTTTACAAACAAACAAACAAACAAAGAGAATAAAAAGTTCATTGCCTACATTATCTTCTCATGACAACTGTGTGTTGAAGACATTTTTGTTTGAGCATTCATCCATTTATAAAATAGCGATAGTATTTAAAAATTAAACTTATTCAAACTGAGAATCATAAAATGACTCAAAAATAACTCAAACTCACTAAAAAAAAGGCTTACAACAAGAAAATATTACCTTAATTTCTTAAATTACAACAAAATTACTTATAAAACATACATTTATACAAAGGGGTTATGAACTGAGTGTATGTACTTATGAGCCTTTTCTGTGATTAACCAAGAAAAATCACACGTCATTGAACTCTGGGCCTTGTTTATGACTAAAGGTTTGTTTGGTTATTTTTGAATAAAATTGACCCGCATAGGAAAGGCACGTGATCAAAGGCTTTTAGTCTTGTCCAGTGTGGTTTGCCTGTGAAGAGAAGGTCTAGACTCAAATCCTGTCCGGGTGCACTGAGCTAAATATCTTCTAGCTCCGCATGTACTGCGGGTATATTCCCTCTCAAGTTCTACCTTCCTCATTCCTGCCCCCCTAGTGTAAATATGCGGATAGCACGGACAGGAAGTAAAGGTGTAGCTCGAAATAATAAGTGTACATAACTATATTTGAATAAATTATCACTAGTCATACATCATAGAAACAAATATGATAATTTTCTCGCCACCCACTTCAGTGGTTAAACGGTCTAAGGCGTCACTCTCGTGTAAGACTGGCCTGATGATGATGGGGAGATTGAGGTTCAACTGGGTCAACTGAGGGTGGTTTTTCCTAAATGATTTTCCACCCTCTTTCTCTCTCGCTCTCTTCCTACGCAAATGTGGGTACAAATCCTCTAGATGCAACAATACTCATTCCTAACACAGTAGCGTAATTAGTACACAATCGTAAAAAAATTGTATTCATGAAAGTTATTTCTTATAGTTATGAGTATTCATTCATTTTTTTAAGCATCGCGTCTTACTATCCGTTTAGTTTATACGCTTAGATATTAATTACGCTAATGCTTATAATGACGAGTAAAATTATATTTATAGGAAGTATATCCGTATTTGCGTGGAGAGAGAGTGTTAAACCATCTTGCAAAAAACACCCTCGTTACACCCGACCGAGATTCGAACCTTGGTCTCCCAGTCATCGGAAGTTTAGTATACCATTTAGTTTTGAATAGTGAGGGAGTGATCTACCACCTCATTATTGAAAATTCATGTACTGAACCTTATGTTTAAAGTTATTATTAGAGATCTAAAAAAATATATAAAATGACCTAAAGTAAGTAACCATGAGAACAATATAGCCTTCTACACTAGAATGTTTTGTGTTTATGGTCCCACTATACCCACATGTTTGTATTTGATAGTTATTTTGGTCGTTAGCTTAAATGAAGTTACATAAAAAAAAACTAACAACATAAATTTTTTAGGAGGAAGAGAGAGGGAGTGAAATAGAGAGAAAATGGGCGAAAGAGACACAAAACACACACACACACAAAAAAACCTCGTCTTCAACCCTTAAGAGGAAATAATGTCCCAAACAAACGGCTGACATTTTCTCCTGGCCTTGTCCCATTCAACTTGACGTACAACCTTGTCGCACTCTACTCACCCTATCCTACGAAGCACATGCCCCCCCCCCCCTAACACAGTGCACCCCAAAGGGGAAGGCCCTCTTGGGCGCATTCAACATATTTACTGGCATCCAACGAATTAAAGGAATGGGGAGGGTCTATTTATTGTGTCAGTTCACAGGGCCCCCTTAAGAGTTGTAGGTGACGTTAAATGGCGAATAGTAGGAAAGTATCGTAGTTTGTGGGAGAAAGAAGCGAGTAAGGCTAAGGGTGGTCGATGGGGATGGTAAATACGATGAAAGAGCTATATACAAACCCATGACGTGTTTGCTAGAATGCCATACACGTGTGTAAGCGTAGCACACTTGACCATTGGTTCCTAGTCTTTTCCAGATATTACACCCACTGAAGCCGATGATAATTCACCGCCCCCCTCCCTCTATATCTCCCCCACCATGCAAAGGTAAATTAAAATCATATGCACACATTTACAGTAATCAAACCCATTTCCTCATATCAATAAAAATAAAAATTATATATTGCATTTTTATACATAAAAATTGGGGTTTTAAAGAGTCTGTATTATTATATTTAACATTAATTCAACACTAACCTTACCTCATTTGGTGGCCACATGGTATAAGGTATAACTCTCATGTATTATTTGACTGCCAACGACAGGGAGATAAAGGTGTTAATCCCAGTTCGGTGCATTGAGGTTTTTTAAAAAATATTTACTCTCCCTCTAAGCATAATTGGGTACACTTCCTCTAAATTCAACCTTCCTAATCCCTAGCTCATTTGCGTAATTAGTACACTAGCGTATAACCTGAATATGTGGTAAGATGTGGTGATAAAAAAAAACGCTCACCTTCTAGGATAGTTGATTACGTTTTTCAGGAGTCAGCTTCCAGCGATAAATGTATGATACCATATGTATATACATACATAGACTACATACATACATGCTTACATACATACATGCTTACATACATACATGCCTACATACATGCCTACATACATGCCTACATACATAATTACATACATACACAAATACATACATACATACATGCCTACATACATAATTACATACATACATACACACCTACATGGATACCTACATACATACATACATACATACATACCTACATACACACATACCTACATACACACATACCTACATACTCACATACCTACATACACACATACTTACATACACACATACACACATACCTACATACACACATACCTACATACACACATACATAATCACGCCTTTACACTATGGAGTAGTCCAGAATCTGTGCATATAGCTCAAAAAATAACTTCGTACTTAATCCATACTCACTAACTTTCTCCACACTTCCCTATCTCCCTCCGCTTCAACATCCATACACCGAGTCATACATGCTCTCTTTTATTCTTAAAGCACTACAACTGTACAATTTGCTACTATGATTATTTTAATAAGAAAAAGGAATGGGGACGTTGTTGGCAATGACATAAATTAATTATGTGCCCTTTCGGAAACACCAAGGAACACTGAGGGGGCATGATACCGAAATTCCAATAAAGATATTGACAGAAATATCATCTCAAATGTTGGATTACAAGACTATGAAATTATCTTGTCTTCTTAAAGAAATGATTCATTGACACAAAGCTGGAACCTTTTGCACTATACTGTGTTGAAGTATCATTATGATGCATTATTTTGATATCTGGGGCCTAGCTTAAAGTTTATAAGCACAGCCTTATTATCAGGTCTATTCTGACAAACCCACGTAATATAGTCTGAGCTACCGCACACTAAGGACCGAAAATTTTGAAACGTAGTGGAAAGTTTGATTAACAGCACGTTATAAACATTGGTCAATTGTGGATTTTAGAGTTTCGGATTTCACACCAATGTGCTGAAGGCGTGGCTGGGGGACTTGGTGTTGTATCTGTTTTAGAGTTAAATTAGTTTTCAAGTCATAAACAGATAAAACCATATGATTCAGTTCCACTCGCAATATTATACAATTTCTCAGTCTAATGACCACACACTTCTCTAAAAATAAAACCACAATTAAAACAATACTAACACTCACAACAACACTTTAAGGGCCAGTTTCATAGTAAGACTTAGGGCCAGTTTCATAGTCAAATTTAGTACACCTCAAGTGCGGCGCTACACTAAGTACATGACGACACCTACTTAAACCAGAATGGAATGGGCCAGTTTCCTATGTGAGAACGGCCCATTCCATTCGAGTTTAGGTAGGTGTCGTCATGTACTTAGTGTAGCGCCGCACTTGAGGCGTTCTAAATTTGACTATTAAACTGGCCCTTATTATAGTTCAAGTGCGGTGCTATACTAAATACGAGATGACACCTACCTAGACCAGAGTGGAATGGGCCAATTTCCTATGCGAGAACGGCCCATTCCATCCGAGTTTAGGTAGGTGTCGTCATGTACTTAGTGTAGCGCCGCACTTGATCCGTACTAAATCTGACAATGAAACTGGCCCTAAGCCTTCTTCTTGAATACCGTACAATAACATTTTTTTGGGAGCATGAAACGTATATGAATTATACTAGGTGTCCTTTAGGTTCAAACCACGGTTCCTAAGATTTATAATCGCCTGCTTTGGTGGCAGTATGGTCTTAGGCATTACTCTTGCAATAGAATAGCCTGCCGATGACAGGGAGCTATGGGTTTGAATCTCGGTCAGTTGTACCGAGATTGTTTAAAAAAAATTGTTTTCCATTATTCTTCCACGTAAATGTGTGTATAATTATTCTAAATTCAACCTTACTCATCCCTAATTCATTAGCGTAATTAGTACAGGTGTGTATAAATTGAAAAGATTCTAAGTTACGGTGGTAAAAAAAATATAGTATGACTAAGAATTTTTTGAAACAATTTTCTAAGTGAACGGGAATTTTGTTGTTGTAAACCAGTCGACAAATGAAAATAAATAGTACGGAACTCCGCACGAACTTTCTCGCTCTATTGTTTAGAAATGGAGATATTTACTCAAATTTCATAATATTATATACAATAGCAAACCCGAGAACAAATTGCGTTATACATACGTAAAATATAATTTTCCATTGTTTTAAACTTCATAATTTTATTTTTAAATAATTAACGTTTTCATTTTTATAATTGAACCAATAAAAATATATCTATATTGGGTCCCCAAGGCCCAACCTTTCTTATTCCAATTTAGATTTTTGTTTAAGATTTTCGTCATTTTACTAGGACTGCTGGTTTTATAAAAAATAGATTTCATATACAAGTTTTTTATTTTTTATATTACTATAATTTTGCAATGATAAGTTATTTAGTATATCAAATAGTTGCGGAGACAGAAAAATTTCCGCTTTCTAAGGTACCCTAAAATCATTTTCTTGGGAAAATGAAAATATTCAATTTATTTATAATTTTAATCAACGCTTGGATACCAATTTTAATCAAAATCGTTAGGGCCGACTTTGAGAAATGGATTTTTTTCTTTCTTTTTACTCTTCAGTAAACTCTCAATTTTAGGATTAAATATCAAATCAATAAAAACCTTTGGGGTGACCCTATGTAAAGCCTAGATACCAAGTTTTAGCCCAATCAGTAAAATAGTTTGGGCTCTAGTTGGAGGTACAGACAGACGTAGAATCAAAAACAATTTTTTCGGATTAGGGGGGTCATGAAGTGTCAAGATTCATTAAAATCTTGAGTTCGATTTTTTTGACGGTCCCAATAATTTCTCTACATGTAAGATAGCGAAAAAGTAAAAAGGAGTGAAATAATAATTATAGGAGGACTATATAAAGAGTCCAAAATATGTTCATAGGTTAAAACCACCCAAATAGTGTCAACAAATTAAAAAAAAAGTTTTTAATTTATTCTTTTTGGCAATCATTTATTTTTAATGTGTTTTATATAAAACTGTTTTAAGTATTTAGATAATCAAGACATCATAATAGAACCATTTTGAAATGTATTATTGATAATATACGAAGCAAACGCAAAAGATTGGTGTCAATTCACTGCGATTTGCGACCAGTGCCAGATTAACACTGTAGAAAAAGTAGCATATGCTACAGGCCCCGTGTTTTTGAGGGACCTCAACAGAAAATAAAAATGAAATAAGTAAATTGAGAATTTGAGGTGGCTGGTGAAAATGTAAAATGCTTTTTTCACTACTTTATTCATTACACACAAATACATATTATTTTTTGTCAAAACTAATCCAGGCTAGTAACGCCTCTGAATAATGTACTAACGTTTAATCGGCTGAATAACTAATGAAAACTTTGAATCATTGCGGCACTGTTTACGTACTGTTGTATGTTTGCGTACACTTCATTTATCTCGAAGCAAGCTTACCTTACTTCTTTCTATCATGGCGTAGATTATATAATAGTGTCAAAGTGGAATCTTTCAAGCCTTCACCGTAAACGGCATCTTTGTAGTTGGTACAGTTAATTTTTTTGTCTAATTTTATATTAGAGCATCAAACCTTTTTACTCTCCTGTTGTCCTTTCCCGACTTCTTTGCATCTTTCTTCAACCCTCCCACATCATTCACTAACTCATAATACTTTTCTTCTTTGAGAAAATCACTGGAATTACTTTTATTCATATCAGTTAATGTCGCATGAAACAGTTATTTCAAATCACTAACAAGTGTATCAGAAACCGATGCCATAGTTAACTGTTACGCACTAATTATTACTTCTAAAGCCCCATATGCATACTCCGGTTCGGTGTCCTGGTGGTCTTGGGATAAGGTGTCAGACTTCTGTGTTGGGGGTCCGGGGTTCAATCCTCGGTCCCGGCACAGATTTATCTGATTGCCAAACCCTTCCCTCACCTCTGAGAAGACGTGTATTAATCACAACTTGTGAATGTGTGGAATGCTAGGCCTCCACGGTGGTTAGGATTCCATATTAAAGGGTAGGTCCTCCATTTCATCTTACAATCATCATACCATTACACATTAATGTAAGTGCGTATAACTCTAGTGGGTAGTAAGACGTGGTGATAATAGAAATAATAATAATAATAATACAGACCCTATATCCGTAAGCTGTGTAGTACTCCGTAAGAGATCAACTCCACACTAACAGATTGCATTGTCTACAGAGTATTTATCCTTAATTCCTTTGTCCTTATTACTACATAGAAGTTTACTCGACTAACTTTCTAAGTACGACTCGAAACGGACTGTTAACTAACTCGCTCATGTTTTAAATATATTTTTTGTGACTGCGCATAGCCTACCTTTCAAATGTAGCCTATCTTGGACGTTTTACCAAAATACGCTGTGTAGATACTTTTGTTAATAATTTGTTCAGCTGAGATTCGTCTGTTTCACAGATTACGAGTGATTGTGCCTGGCTCTACAAAATTTCCTTTCAAAGAGTTTAATTGGACGTAGTTTCCAACTTTCTCATTGGTTAGAATAGTCACGTGATTACGAATACGGACTATGTAGACGCGATTTCCATTTCTAGGGACCATTAAGGACTTAAGGAGCATAAGGATACGTAGCCTACGGACTCTGTAGATGGGGTTTAATTTGGTCGAGAGCTGGACGAACAATGACGCACCCTAAGGCTGGCCACACACACCGAATGCAACACATGACTAGTGACAATTTGTTTAGAGCAAAATATCGCATCAAATTGCATATGGTGTAGAGACATTTTGAATCGTAACAAAGTATAATTGTTTGATTTAACGCCATTTTTAAATAAGACATCAAATATTATTTTTATTACTAATAGCACCACGCCTTACTACCCGTTCTGGATAAACGCACTTACCCTAATGTGTAATGGTAAGGTGATTGTGAGATGAAATGGAAGACCTACAGTTTAAGGTGGGATCGAGCCATTGTGGAGGCCTGGCATTCCACACATTCACAAGTTGTGATTAATACACGTCTTGTCAGAGACGAAGGAAGGGTTTGGCAATCAGATATATCTGAGGATTGAACCACGAATCTCCCGCAGAGAACCCTTACACCTAACCCCTATACCTCCAGGTCACCCGCCATTAAAGTATTTAGTGCGGTGTTTAGTTGGATCTTTTTTCTTTTCTTTTTTAAAGTGAACTTATGCTGTTGGATGACTATGATGGCTAATAAGAAAGCAGACGTAGTCCTTCTTTTATGGCAATTCACACAGATTTTTGACGTGCAACCAAAATAGAAATATTGAGTTCACCAAATGAATAAAAAAAGATACATTAATAGCTTTGTGGTGAAACTCAATTTTTCAAAATAATGTAAATAACAATATAGCCGAAAATCCACATGTTATGCGGGGCCTTGCGCATGCGCACTTCGAAATGGGTTTCATTCATTGTCACGAGACATAAATGAAAGGAGCATCACCTTTTGTTGCAAGGTGTCTCGAGTTGCCCCGCGACAATGTCGCAAGCAGTGTGCGGCACTTCATTGGATGTTATTGCTGTCGAGACGTTTGCAGCAAAATGTCTTATCGCGAAACAAAATGTTGTATTTGGTGTGTGGCCAGCATAATCTGTCATGTGGCCTTGAGATAGCTTGGTCGAAGGGGACTGTTGGTTGGATTCTGACATCCCGCCTTTTCGTAAGCTCTGACTCACTCTAATACAAGACATATATAGAAACCTGTGACTAACATTTCCGTTACCGACTAGTGTCCAGAATGAAAGAAAATCACGTACGTATGAGGTCCCTTTCATAGTTAATGTATATATACATTTTAATAGCGTAATTTCTTTAAAATAAGACATATTGTGCAATATAATATTATATGCACATTGTAATAATATATTATAATACACTCATCCCTGATATAACAGTGAGCAGAAATGGGCAATTCCTGATTTGAACAATATTAATTGGTCATATCATGATTGGCTCGACCGCATCCCAATATGCAACAGTAAATAGGACTTTGCACCAAACTGGTAGGAGAGTATAGCCCGAACGGGTAGTAAGACGCGGTGCTAAATTTTTAAAAAACTGGTAGGCACGTCGCGATTTGCTCGGGAAAATCACGATCTGTCCAATTTTTGTTATCGCCCTTAATACATACCTACATATATACATACATACACACACACACACATACATACACACACATACACACACACATACATACATACACATACATACATACATACACATACATATACACACATAC
>CABEEJ010006306.1:8818-41083 GCA_901482245.1 Timema douglasi
CTCTACCATAAAATATGAGTGACTATCGACATTTTTATGAGGAATAAATTAAATGTTCAAAATAAAATATAGCCTATGTTACTCGCTGATAATGTAGCTTTATATTGGTGAAAGAATTTTTAAAATCGGTCTAGTAGTTTTTGAGTTTATCCATTACAAACAAAAAAACAAAAAATCAAATTTTTCCTCTTTATAATATTAGTATAGACAATCACCCTACCATTACACATTAGCGTAAGTGCGTACAACCCGAGCGGATAGTAAGACGCGGTGCTAATAATAATAACATACCACAAACACCTTATTGATAAACAAAGAAAAAGTGAACTGTAGAGGGTTTCCGTTTTATTGGAAGTGTGCATACGGCCCTGTCTGTCGGGGCTGTATAAATAACCATCAGTGAAAACACTGTACATTGAAAGAAGTCAATAAGACGCCGGCCGTCTCATAAAACAAGGCGTCGTAGACTAGCATGGGTTAAAACCGTTGACAGTATTGCACTAGATTCAAATTTGACACAAGTGATTCAGTAGTCCAATTGCAACACAGACATTAAGTTGAATGAAATATATACTAGGAGTGTAGGGAGAATAATATTTGTGAGCGCATACAAAATAGGGGTCAAGTAATCACCATTGACACTTGGCCTTTTTAATTTAGCTTAAAACTGTGCAAAATAACAGTTATTTTCAAAACTTCAGATCACATTGCTTGGCTTATGATCAAATATAAATATATCTAGTGAAGGCTAACTTTTTCCCGTGACTATCCGATTGTATTAAATGTGCGCTTATGCCTCTATCCTGATCTTTTTTTGAAATGTATTCTTTAGAGGAAAAACTGTTGTTAAATTGTTAATTCAAATTAAATGACATTGATAAAGCAAGGTTTTGAAACAGATAAAATCTATCGGTCGCTAAAAAAAAAAGGTGTGAAGAAAAACTACCCTAAAAGGAGGAGGGATGGAATAATTGAGTACAAATCTAGCCCGGTAGAGCCCTTTAAATAATACACTTATAATATAATAGATAATTTATTTTTTTAAATATATTTATATTCATTCACTTTCATTAATGTGCATCCTACCCTCTGTTGTCATGAAAGGAAGCAAGCTTACCTTGCATTATTCTACTACGGTATAGCTAGTTATAAGTTAAGGTCGTAGTGTAATACGTCAAAGTAAGACTGCTACTTTTCAGGGTAAATGGAGTGTAAGTATATGTCACACAGGATATACATGTTTGTTGTTGCTAATTTTGTCAACACATTTAACTACACAACACGAATCAAGAAATTCTCGTAGTAGAATATCTATACAAAAAGATCCCGTGTTCTAGTTGCCCTTTCTCTTTAAGGTACGATGGAAGGGGATGCGAGAAAAAGCCAGTGTTTTTTGTAGTTTTTATGGCAAAACTTTTTGTTTTTTGCCAAAATAAATAAAATATTGCTTCAGTACAAACACAGAATTCAATTTTCTTCACATGGTGACCTCAACATTTCTCGAATATCTGTCAAGGGTGTCCTGGAATATAACGAAAACATTTTGTCTGCATTTAAAACGTTTCTCATCTAATGCAGCTATGCTCATGACGGATATTCAAGAACTGTTGACATCAATATCTGAAGAAAATTGAACTCTATGTTTCTATTGGAGCAATATTTGATTCATTTTAGCCAAAAAATGTTTTGCCATAAAGACTGCAAAAACACTGGCCTTTTCTCGCGTCGCCTTCCAACCCACCTTATGTTGTATTCATTAGAAAATGTCATTCTGTTTGTTTTTCTCTACATACTCTCATGCTAATGAATCTGTTTTTTCTCTAAATGGTAAAATATGGTAGCCTTATTTCATAAAGTCTTGGTAACGTTTTTTTAGTTAGCTGCATCGGTGGTCACGTGAACTAAATGTCAGGCTCATCTTGTCTGGTTTGTTAGTGACGGGAGGTCAAGGTTTATTGAGTGTGGTTTATCCCTAAATGGTTTTTTAATCTACCTCCACGCAAATGCGAGTACTTTTACGTCCCTAATCTCTCTTTCATTGGCGTATTTAAAATGCATAGCCTGTACAGGTACTGGATTTTCAAATAATAATAATAATAATAATACACTAGAAAGTCGTCCATACGGATTTGGTGGGATCAAGTCCAATCCGAAAGATCGAAATTCTGGATAATTTGTGATTTTGAGAAATGTTCGTTGTTAAGGATATACAAAGTTGGATATACATAATTTATTATTGTAGTTTATTTACAGTATATTTTATAACATATGATTTTTTGTAACAAACAAAAGCATGGTAAGTCCTCAATGTGTTTTTAAAAAAACTCCAAATATTCTGCCTTTTAACAGTAAATGTAGCGTTTCTGGGCTTTATATTGAATTAAATAATTGTAATCTGAGAGCTCTAGCTAATATTAATTTAATATAACCGTCCGACACCTTATCCCAGTCAGTAGCATGTCTGCCTACTGTAAAAAGGGTCCTGTGTTCGATTCCTGGCATGGCCGAAAATTTATCATTGATAAAAATATGGGTTCACCCCATTTCATTGATATATTGGTGGCTGGGGACTGGATGTTGTACCTTTCCTAGTCTTAAGATAGATTATAAGGCTATGACAGGACCAGCTAACCGGTTGTGGAAAATATATGGTTTCAATAAAAAAACTGACCCAGGCCACAGGATGGAAATATTAATTTAAGAAATACAATGTAACCACTCAGTGTTCTAGTGGTCAGAGTTCCTAGCTTAGTTCTAGAGACCCGCCTCGGTGGTGTAATTAGCTAACGCGGTAGTTACGTGTTGAGCTAGACTGTCAAGGACTGGGAGATTTGAGGTTCGAATCTCTATCAGGTGAACTGGGGAGAGAGGGGATTACTTAATGGTTTTCCACTACCCCTCCACACATAAGTGAGTTCACTTCCTCTAAATTCAACCTTCCCAATTCCTAACTAATTATTGCAATTAGTACTAAAGCGTGTAATCCAAACGGGTAGTGAGACACAGTGCTACAATTTTTTTCAGTTCTAGCGGTTTCAGGTTCAATACCCGGCGTTTCCAGATTTTCTGTTAAACAGTGGGTCTGAAACGGGGTCAACTCGGCTTCGTGAAGACAAAAGAGGAGATCATTTAGACAAAATATAGCAGCTTCAGTCTAGAAAACCGAGATTAATGGGTAGAGGGTTTGTTGTGCCGACCACAAAACACCCTACCCTCTATCCGCAGAAGTTGGTATTATCTTCACCAACATACGGTGGCCAGTGGCCCCTCCGTTGGCATGGCCCGATCGTAGGTTGATACTGGAGTTTATTTTCTTATTAATACAATATGTTTTCTTATTGAAAGGGTGTTCCGGATGACCCACGATTCTGATAAACGGGTTCCTATAGTGATCTGGTTGTGATTGTTCAGGCAAGGAGATGGTGGACTACATCGCGGACTACCTGCAGGACATAAGGAACAGGAGGGTGTACCCGGATGTGAAGCCAGGATACCTGAGGACACTGGTTCCTGAGAACGCTCCCGTCGAACCTGAGAATTGGGAGGAGATCATGGGAGATGTCGAGAGGGTCATCATGCCCGGGGTAAGGACGTACAGGACGTACAGAGGTCTACCATCGCCTGTATGAAGAGAGAATTATCTCACTGCAGTATCTATGGCAGTTCTGAAGAATCAAAATCACTCTCAAATGTTTTAAGATTTTCTGTTGGGATCGCAACCCTAAAAACAACAACTTTTATTTGTTTGAGAAAATCTAGATCTATGTTTTTCAATATTTAACTTCTTCTCAGAAGGGCGACATTTCTCGTTGAACGTCGTGACCTACAGTCTAATTTTCACAAGAAAAACCTTTACCTGACAACTATAAAAGTTGCTATATCTAATTTCACGTATTCATACTTTAAGTCATGTGATCTTTCTTCAACTTCCACTTTTGAATTATGTTATCAGACCCTTGAAGAAAAGAATAATAAATAATATAGTAAAATTGTTGTCGATCCAAAACAACAATATGTTTGTGTTTCTTAAAACACAATTTCCCCTCCATTTTGGCGTGAGCCATACTTTTAAATAATAAACCGTTACTTAAATAGTTTGAGATTTCTGAACGTTTACAACGAGTTTCAGAGCTTTCTAAGAATATATTGTAATAGATGCACTGTTAGATATTCGATTTGTTTTGTTTTTAAATGTACGGTACAATATTTATATGTAAGACAAAGATTACCAAGTTTTGTGTTGATATATGAATACCCATCTCGGTGGCGTAGTTGGCTAACGCGCTAGTTTCATGTTGAGTTACACTGCTGAGGATGGGGAGATCGAGGTTCGAGTATCAGTTGGAACCGGGGGTGGCTTTACCTAAATGGTTTTCTCCCTTCACGCTAATGCGGGTTCACTTCTTCTAAATTTGACCTTCCCAAGTCCTAACCCATTAGCGTAATTAGTACTTAAGCGTACAACCCGAACGGGTAGTAAGACGTGGTGAAATACCTACCTACCACGGTATCTAAATGTTCACCATACAACATTGCCATGCTTCTGTCACGCACAAAACTAAGGATTAAGACGATACGAATTTGTGATTTTAAATCAAATTTGAGTAGCAGTGAGCTTAAGAGATGCACAAAATTATTCAACATGTTACGATATAGCCATCGTATTCTGCTTAAGTCAACAACCCGAAGGTTGGTTTGAGGTGATTTATATACATCCTGAGCTGGGCGTGCACTCAGTTCTTCGGCTGGTTAGTACTGCCTCCATCATCTGGTAGAAACCCTATGTATTGGAGTAATTTAGGAAGTATGATGAATCTCAGTTGTCTTCCACACTGAATTTTTATAAGCGAACATGAAAGGACCTACCAATTTATTCCAGAAAGTTATCTTCACATAACTTCCAGGTTTCTCTTACATACCCCACAACATGGGACCCGACGGATTTACTTCCCCTTCCGAAGGAAGATGTACTACATATTTTACATTGCTCAAGAAAAACTAGCCAGCCTTGTCTGGTCAAGCTTTTTTAAAACTCACAAGGCAATAGTTTTAACCGTAAGATCTAATTTTCATCGCTTGTAAAAATAAATATTTAGATTCATTTGATTTTGCTAACAGATTATTAGAAATCAAAAAGAAAAGTACATAAAATATGATAGTTTGTTTTATAATCCTTTTAATAAGGCCGTAAACTTAATAAGCTTATTATAAAAATACTCGACTTGATGTTAAATTTTATTAAAATAAGTATAGTCCTTCCTTTAATCTGGTGGCTGTAAACCTAAATTAAATATCACGCTGTGGAGAAATTCACTCGCGTGATGACGGTTAGGATCAAATCCCCGGACTCCCAAATCAAAGTCACGCGTTCCTACCGCTCACCTAACGAGTAAAACTTAATGTCTTAAAAATATATCTCCGATTAGAGTGAGGTATATATCAACCTATTACTAGTATGTGTTTAAAAACACAGAAGGAGCCAGACAAATAAAGTTGTAACTCTTTGTGGGGGTGGGTGTTACTTATAACAAAGATTTTATATAAGCTTTGTGCACTCGTGGGATAGCGTCCATTTATCTCACACTCACGGACAGTGGAAATAAGAAACTGATGGAGGAATAGCGAGACTTGACTCTCGGCTGCGAAAATGAATCCCACCGCTGCCACCAGAGATAAGCTTTTTTCACGCTCAAGTGTCTCCGGCAACAGTGATCTGTGACGAAATGTGCTGGCCTGTATTTCTATATAAGACACGAGAAATAAACATTAAAATAGAGCCACTCACAATTAATGAAAACGTTTGGTCTATTTGTATTTTTAAATTGTAGTATAGAATTCACTTTTTAAAAGATCACGTACTTATTGATTAACGGTTCTTTAAACCCTAATCATACTAAAATATGTAAAATCTATTAGCAGCCTTAATTACTATATCCTAATTGGGTGTCAAATCACATTTAGGCTAAGATAAGTAGGTATCTGTATAGGTACCAAATTATTCACAAATAGTTGGGGGGGGAGGTAATGTGGTATTGAAAGAAAGGTATCGATACGTTTACCTTAGCTTTAAGCAAGATATTGATACTGAACTTGTATCGAAAGACAATTCTCGATAACAGTAGGTATTGGGTTCGAAAGAATATGCAAGGAATTTTATTTTAGTTCAATATCTTTAGTCTTTTTCATACACAAAAATATTTATAATCTCTCTCCTCATATGTTAAGAAATGTTGTGCCCGTGTGACAATAATAAATAAAGCTTTATATTACTATAGTAAGAACATTCGTATTTCGAATATTTTATAAATAGTGACCTTTTTGTCTTAAATAAATATGACAAAAAATATATCAAACATTCTATATGTTACAAAAAAGGTAAAATAGAGTAGATGGAGTAAAATAATACAGAGAGAGGGGGGATAATTTTGAAACACAAAACGATTAATCAAAACTTCCAAATGATTTACATCAATTCAAATAATACCTAAAAGTGCATTAGTTTCTTCGACAATTTTAAGGAAAAAATATCAATATAAAGGAAAACCTGGTTCGAACAGACCCATAAATAAATTTTAACCTTAATTTTCTTTTCAACCTTTATTATTGTCTATAAATAAATTTAGGATGATGGCTGCTAATAACTTCCAAATAACACTTAAGTTCAAAATATATAATTAATACACACCTAGCACGAAAAGTTAATAAGAATAGCTACAAAGAAACATCTTTGAGAGAAGAGTGCAACAAAACAAAGTCAAACTTAAATATACAATTATTTTGCTAGAAATTTCGCTCTGAAAGATCTTTTCCCCTACAAATATCCTACTGTATAGTAAGATTTTGATAAGGTACAAGGCGTTTAAAAAGTCAATTATACTTTCTTCCCTTTCATGGAAATTTATATACATCACATCTGATATAGGAACTTTAATTGCTAAAGGGATTTTCCTAAATACTATGCTATTTGTGTATCTGAGTTTGTTTGCCAGCGTTTTTCCCTTATGTGATGCAGTGCTGGTGGTTGTTTGTTTACAGGTCACACACTGGCAGAGTCCGTACATGCACGCCTACTTCCCGGCGCTCAACTCGTTCCCTTCCCTCCTGGGTGACATGCTGGCAGACGCGATCAACTGTCTGGGGTTTACCTGGGTAACTAACAACTTACCACTCGGTGTTTATATAATAGATCATGTACACTCAGTCTGCACTGAAATATAGCCATTTTACTTTGTCATAGTGTAATCTGTCAGGGTAGCAAGCATACTCTGCACGTTTTCACTATGGCGTAGCTAATAAGATAAGGCAGTAGTGTGGTCCATCATGGTAATACTGCTTGCTACCTTTCAGGGTAAACGATGTCTGCACTAAATCATAGCTTGTGAGGGATTAGCTAAGGGCAGCAGCACTGCCATTATTTTCAAGTAGTCTGGATATTGCTACATTGGATTGTCAATGTTTCCAGTATTTACTTGTTGAGGCTTAGTACCTCTCAACTTAACCATTGATTTAAGACAGTATGGATTGCGTAGTAATGAATATTAAACACATGAGACCGACCGCCCTTATGGTCACTCGCAATTCCCCCACTTTCTTCACAAAACTAAGAAACTTGGACACGACTGTTATTCGAACAAGCATCTTGCCCAGAGCCCAAGACCAACCATTATCCAGTAAAAACCTCGTTGTGTCCACCCGAGTGTTGAAGAGATTCTAAAGGCCATCGTAACCGAGTGTTTCTCCTCAGGCGTCGAGTCCGGCGTGCACGGAGCTGGAGACTATCGTCATGAACTGGCTGGGGAAGATGATCGGGCTACCGGAGGAGTTCCTACACGTCAGGAGTGACAGCAAAGGCGGCGGCGTCATACAGGTAAAACAACAATACTTCCTTGTTGGTCTCGTCCCGTACTACCTCTGATTACCCACAGGTAGTTTAGTCCAAACAGGCCATCGCTTTGACGACGGGTGTTTCACTCCTGTGTGAACATACCCGTTGCCACTGCCCAAATGTATGTTCTGATGCTTCCATAAGGAAAGCACGAGAGCGAAATACAGGCCAATCTTAACTGTATCTTAAGGCTACGGGCTTAAGCCCAGATGTCAATCTCGATGATCTTTGGGAAAATTGCTTGCCTCAAAACGCAATGTTCCTGGATTAAAACCCAACCGGGCTTGACGAATTTTTCTTGAGCAATAAAAATCCAGAGCACAACTTACTTTGGAGAGAAAGTAAAGTTGTCGGTCCAATGTCAATTGTGGCATGTAAAAGAACCATGGGAGATATGGGAGATACCTTTCCCGGAAAAATTAGTAGAACCTTTCACTCTCATTCATAGAAATTCTCTTATGCTGATCTAATCAGTAGGTTCAGAAAGTGCTTGTTAATGTGGGATGGAAGGGGACGCGAGAAATGGTGATTTGGCAGTTTTTCGTCAAAATTTTTTTGGACAAAACAAATAAAATTGTGCTCCAGTACAAACATTTAGTTTAATTTTCTTCACATGGTGAACTAAATATTTCTTGAATATCTGTCAAGTTTGTTCTGGAATTTATTGACAGCTTTTTCTGTTTATTTAAAAAATTTGTTAGATGATGCCACCATGATCAAGACAGATATTCAGAATCTGTTGATATCACCTTGGGAAGAAAATTAAACTCTATATTTGTACTGGAGCAATATTTTATTTATTTTGGCAAAAAAAATAAATGTTTTTCCACTAAAACTGCAAAAAACACTTGCCTTTTCTCGCATCCCCTTCTATCCCACCTTACCTCGCACTTTCTCAACCGACTGATTAGATCAGCACAAGAGAGTTTCTATGAATGATAGTGACAGGTTCTGCTAATTTTGTCGGGAAAGGTATCTTCCATGGTTCTTTCACATGACACAATCGACATGGGACCGACAACTTTAATTTCTCTCCAAAGTAAGTTGTGCTCAAATAAATAAAATATAATAAATACACCCAGATCGTAGGCCTACGACTTTAGAGGCCGACCGCTCTACCAACTAAGCTATCCGGGATCTCGCTCATTGATAGTTCTTCATGCCAATCACCTAAATAAATGCCTGCATATGTTGTTGCATGATCTAACGCGTCACACTCGTGGTAGACTGTATTGCTGTTAACTGTGAGGTCGAGGTTAAAAGCACTGTTTGTCTGTCATTTTTCCTTGTTTACACAACCACTTCATCAGAACGTCTTTTGAAAATACACGTTTGTTTAAAGTTCTTAACTTTCTCTACCCTATGTTAGTCAAGTCAGATCAGACAGATGGATAACTTCTTGATGGGATGAGCAGTCTGATAAAAAAAAACAGGTGTGCATTTCTTTGTATGCTTGTAAATAGGCTTTACCAAGGCTCCCCAAGCATTTTAGAACCCCGGGCCAAACTTTGGGACCACAAGCTTTCGCAACTCACCAACATTTAATAAATAATAGAGAGAGAAAAATTGTAGTGTGTTTCTTAACCTAATATTTCAAATAATAATTTACTTTTGAACTTGGTGGTCTTGGGGTAGAGTGTTTGCCTCAGGACCCAGCTGAGATCAACCGATTTTTCTTGAGTTATACAAATCCGTAGCACAACTTCCTTCGGAGGAGAAGTAAAGCCGTCGGTTCCATGTCGACTGTGGCATGTAAAAGAACCCTGAACGATATGTAAAAATATCTTTCCCAGAAAAATTGGTAGGCCCTCTCACGATCGCGCGTAGAAATTCAGTGTAGAAGACAATGGGGCACTACCATACTTTCTGAACTCCCCTAGTACATGTGATTTATCCCAGATGGTACAAGCAGCACTAACCAGTCGAAGGGCTGAGTGCATGCCCAGCTCCGAATGGATAGAAATCACATCAAATCAACCTTAGTGTTGTTGACTAAGAGGAAGAATTTCTTGTGTGAGTCTGTACAACTATCAAAAAGCCGCTAGATGACTCAGAAAAACTGAAACTTTGAACACTTATAGTACAAACCACGGAACAGAACCTAAAGGAGAAAATTTTTATATTATCAATTATTAGTTTTAATTTAATGAAAATAGAATTAATTTAGTTCTATCTCACTTTACCTACGTAATAACTGACAGTAATATACTTTTTTACAAACAAAGCGCAACCTTTCATGCGTTTATAAATATTGAAGATTAGGTTTAGTTAGGTGGGTTGTATTAAACTCAAAAACTAATAGATGGGCTTAAAACTAATTGAACATAATTTTGCGAAAAAACCGACCTATTTCTCAAGCGTGTGCTAAGGGTGGGTTTGTTTGCGGCTTATGATGATGACGGTGGAATTGACAGCGTCATTTTCAGTTGCAAAAAAGTTCGACAGTAATATTTATTATAGTTCGTTTTGAAATTTTGTTTTGATTCCTACCGTACCATCGTCAAAATTTCAACTTGACTGTTGTACGAATATGTGAAAGTTAGCAGCTTCTTAAAACCTTCAGAATAAGGAGTTTGATACGTTTGTTGAATATACAGCCATATAATAATCAATTTTATTACATACATTTATATTTCAAAAAACTTTTCATATCCTAGAAAAAACCAGATTACGACCTACATTTTAAGGAAGCCCTAGGCTAAATTAGGTTTGTTTTATTTTGTGTACAAATCACATTACTGTGTTATGTATTAAGAAGGTTTAATTTAGAGGAGGTGCACCCGGATTTGCATGGAGGTAGAGTGGAAAACAATTGAGGAAAACCATCCTCAGTGCACCCGATCGTGGTCAGACCCCAATCTACCAGTCTTCGGTAGCCCAGTCCATTGCAAGAGTAGTGTCTTAGACCATGCGGCCATTGAATCAGGTCTCTGGTAAACCGAATAAAGAAAATTCCAAAACTGAGAGTGTGTTTTCCTTCTGTCCCTCCAGACGACTGCAAGCGAGGCGACCTTTGTGTGTCTTTTGGCGGGACGTACCGAGGCTATCAGAAGATACAGGATGAGTAATGAGGATCTAGAAGACGCGGAGATTAACAACTGTCTGGTGGCCTACTGCTCAGACCAGGTATAGTAGAACCACCATTTAGCTGTACTGTTGGCTGACAGTTAAGTTACTACAGTCCGAGTTTCATAGGAAGACACCTTTTTGACGGTTACAAAAGTTATTAAAACAGCTTCTTGTATTCATATACTCATCAAAACATTCGATCTGCGGCTGTCACGTTTGATAGATATTATCAATACCTATAGATTTAAAACATCAATAACTATATTTATAAATTGACAAGCCTATTTCCGATAGTCGAAACTACGATACAACTTTTGAGCCTATTTTTACAAACAAGCACTTATTTTAAAGACTAGCGGTTCACAATATCGTCAAAAAAAATAGTAGCTTCCTAGCGAATTTTCATCTTTTCTGCTGTGTACGCATCTATACAGTAATTCTTTGTTTACATCACCATTGGAACCACGATTTGTATATTGTAGGTCGAGGTAAATAAAGTATTTCTCTTTGGTCAAAAATACTAACAACTCAAGTCAAGTGGTATGGTGTAGCCAATATATAGAAAGAGCTAGTGGAAGGCTCGTTTTAAAGTTCTCCTCATCGTGTGAAGGCGTAAAACATACGTTTTGCTTAAAATCATACACTGAAAGCTAAAAATCAACAGAAAGTTAATAGCCTTTGACGAGTAAACTTTTAACTAGAAGGTCAAGTGAGGCCTCTTTCTATAGAACCTTTTCCAGTAAAAAGTTTATTGTATATTTTAGTGCAATTATCTGCAGCCATCGCCTCAACAATCCACTGGTAATATAGTAAAATGCTATAAATGTTGACCACAGAAATAATAGGTTCCAATTTTCTAAAAGTGTCTTCCTACCAAAATCATACTTAAGGTGCGATTTAATATATTCATACGTAAAGGAGTGTATTCTTCATCTGTCACTTTTGACAGATGTAAGAGTTTTAGATAGCGAGGTTTTATCGTTGTTGGTTTATTTTCCACATATTCTTAAGCTCACCATATTAATTAGGCTCTTAATGTGTTAAGAGTGTGCTAGCGTGCTTGACTCTCAACCGGAAGGCTGAGGTTTTATACCCGAACAGCTATACTGGTGTATTATTAATCTCCTCTCTTCCTTTAATGCAGTGTGATTTCCCGCCATACTCCATTAAGACGACCATGAACATGGTGTTAAGGTGATTCGTCCAACAAGCTTCTCCTAGAATAAATAGGCTATAACATTTTGACATGTCCGTTGAACATGTTTGAAGGGGGGTGTTGTATTGTGAAAGGGGGGATAGGCAAGTGGAGTGGGAAAGTAAGCTGGGATTGCAAGCTCTTTGTTCACAACAGTGTTGTCATAGCACTACCCTTTTTTTCCGCTAAGGAACTTTGCATTATTTAGTAATTTAGAACATGAATGGTCACTGCATGGCTCACCCGGGAGTTGTAGTCTTGAGTTTGAATCCTGGCTACTAAGATTCATAGAATAGTAATAATTTAAAATAATGAACTTACTACACGTGTCGCAAAGTATTTATTGTACCAAATACTACTAGGCCTGTATTTGATTTACAAAATGTGTTCTTAGAAGAAAAAATGTATTACTAGGCAATTTAATGAAATTTTTATGTTGTACGAGCTAGACTTTCTATATGACAATGAAATGCTGATTAAATTAGTTAAAATAAAGTTTTTATGCAGTGAATATAAGTTAAATTTGAGCTTATTTACATTTAAAAATGTACTCACTTCTCGGTTGAAAGTGTAGGGATGATCAAGATGAGATACAAGTTGAGTAGAAATTATAGTTCTGGTCTTGACCGTGCGTTTGTGTCTCCAGGCTGATTTCTAAGTTGAGAAGGCAGAGTAGGACAAGATGAGGTATAAGTTGAGTATAAAGTCTTTTCATGACAGGTTTCTACCTGGATGACAGTTCAAAAATCATATGTTTAGGTTTTGGGTTGCAAACACTTGTAAAAGATCACTGTTTTGTTATAAATGTTAAGTTTTTTAATTACATGTTACATTTTACATTTAAAATAAGGTAAACTTGAATTTATTCTCACACTATTTAATTGCTTTTAATAATTTATTTTTACCTAATCCTAAACAATATTTTAAAAATAACTGAAAGTATTTATTCTTTGTTTTGGAATATTATCTATGATGTGTAATATAGTGCATATATTAAATACTTTTTAATACAGGCATAATATATAGGCCTACTTAGAAAAGACAAAATACTTGTCAATTTTTTTATATACAATAAATTATTTTATGATTATTTTATCTTATTTTGGAATATTTTACTGAATAACATATTGTTATCCACTGCTTGGGTGCATCATTGTAAAGAATTTGTTTCCGTCATGTTCATTCACATGGTTTAAATTCATCGGTCACCATTTTGTGAAAGTGCTGTGAATGATATTTTTTTAAAGTGGAATAAAATTATAAATAATCTTTGTGCCAGGCCTCAAATGTATATAAATAATATTGGCCTAAATTTCTGTAGTTAATTATCACATTCATGTATTACCTAACATCTGTTTTCATTACATTTATACAAAGTGATAGATGTCAGATGTTAGTGTATGGATACATTATGAACTATTTCTAGTAACTTTTGGAGCTGTCAGCCAAGTAAACTAAGGTCGTGAGTGTATTATAGAAATTATAGTTCTGGTCTTGACCGTGCTTTTGTGTCTACAGCAACTTTCCGTGGTTGAGAAGGCAGGGCTGGTCAAAATGAGGTACAAGCTAGGTATGAAGTTCTGTTCTTAATCGTGCGTTTTTTGTCTCCAGGCTCATTCCTCAGTTGAGAAGGCCGGCTTGATCGGTCTAGTCAAGATGCGGTATATCGAGACAGATGACAAATTGAGCCTCCGTGGAGACAAGCTGAAAGAAGCCATCGCCAGGGACCGTGACAAAGGACTTATACCCTTTTTCGTGAGTTTAATCATCTTATAATTTTAACTTGGTAGTCTAGTAGTCATCCTCCCTACATTGTCAATTTTATTGTTGAGACTGATTTTTAGCACCGCGTCTAATTATCAATTCGCGTTATACGCTTATGTACTAATTACGCTAGTGGTTCTAGGGATTAGGGAGGCTATATTTAGAGGAAGTGTACCTACATTCACATATATAGAAAGTGAAAAACCATATTTTTTAAACACCCTCAGTACACCCGATCGAGATTTGAACCTCTACACCTCTATCATCGGCATTCTAGTCTATTACTAGTCTAGTCTAGTGATTATAAAATATTTGTTGTTATTTGTAATATTAAATATTCGTTAAGCTTGCCTTGTAAATTACTAACTGAAATTTTCAGGTATATCAACTAATGTAATCTAAAACGCCTAAATGTTGAATGCAACAAAGACCGTACTCGAGATTTGATTTTATAGGCGACTCCCAAATATAAAGGTTTTCAAATATCCAAATTCATTTTTGACCATTCTAGTATTTGATGAAAAAGACAAGTTAAAATATACATTTAGCCAACAATTTCTAATAGCTTACAATAAATTATGAGTAAAACATTGATCCATTATAGTAGCTAAAAAATATAAATATTTAAATTATAGTGGGCGGATAAAAAACAAATCGAAAAATATGACATTGACCCTTTCAGTCACGACACCACAGTATTATATCATACACAGAGTAAGGTCAACGTTAGCGCGTTTAACTTGAGAGGCCGGGACTTAAATCCAGACCTGGTGCATTGAAAGTGTTTTTTGACAGATTTTTTTTAGCACCACGTCTTACTACCCACTCGAGTTATACGCTTATCTACTAGCAATGCTAAAGGTTTTAGAGATTAGGAAGGTTACATTTAAAGGAAGTGTACCCACATTTGAGTGGGGGATGAGTGGAAAACCAGTTTGGAAAAAGCACCCTCAGTACACACAATCGAGATTCGAACCTCGATCTCTCCGTCATCGGAAGTCTAGCCTACTGCGAGTGTAGTGCCTTTGACCATACCACCGAAACGGGTACGTGGGTAGCTACTTGTTAACTTGACGTTTAACTTCAAGAATAATAGGCCCTGGTGTATATTGTTATTGTGAATTATTATTTACAAAAAAGACCTACTGTTCCTCCGTGAAAACCGTATCGATTTAAATGCTCCATTTTTCCCTGAATGATGGTAGCATCGCTGTTCATTAATTGAGCTGCCATTAATTGGCTGACAGGTTTATATTATTTCTGTCTGAGAGGGATGTTCTTATATGCAATCTAGAGCGGTCTCCCTAAGGGACCAATTATTAACAATACAGTACCGACAAGGGAAGAAATCAACTGTAAAAATCACACAAGATACATTTTACTAACGAAATCTTCGAGGGTATATTTTACTACACATTTTTATCCCAAACAAAAGAAAGCTTGATATGAATGTCAATGCGTATGAGGTCGTTTTTAAACACCTAATAATATTTGCATAAGTTTACATACTTTAATATTTAATAAGATAAATTTTGAAAAGCTTGTAAAAAGTGACATACATCGTTTTAAACTTGAATGCCTCCAAAGTGATGCGGATAAAGTAAGACTGCAGCTGTTGTATTTATTTGCGACTCTAGAATTCCCAAGAGTTCACGTTCATTTGTGGGATTGCCTTTACGTTAGAAAAAAAAATCCTACTTTTTTCATTTTATATTTCTTTAATGCTTCTCGTCACATTAAGGAATACAAAACCAAAATATTTCAACTATATTTTGAGATTAAAATGGATGAGGAAGGTAGAATTTAGGGAAAATATGAACGCATTTGTGAGAAAGGAGATTGGTGGAAATCATTTTAGAAAACCCACGCTCAGTACAGCAACCGGGATTTAAGCTCCGACCTCCACTTCACCGGTAAACCAGACTAGACGAGCCTGACATTTAGTCCACTTATCCACCGATAAGGGTGTTCATTTATTGGACTATAACATTTTTCCATTGTAGCAACAAATATTTGCGAATTTACCACTCTCACTTGGTGATCTCCGTATCCTTATATTATTTACGAGTTTTATTTTTGTGTACTTTCGCCGTATTTTTAATCACGCGGTATTGTGTCAACCGATGGGAAAATAATAAAATAATTTATCTAAACAAACGCTTTGAATAAACCATTTCAAGAAATTATATAAACACATTACATATTTTCAGAATTTTATCTTTTGTTTAATGTAGTTAGTTAAAATAACGATAGCCTTAAAATATCAAATACTGCCTCTGTGGTCTCGTAGTAGGAGTTTCTAGCTACAGATCCAGATATCCCGGGTTCTATCCCCGGCGCTTTAAGTTTTTATGTGACGCAGGGATTCTGGAACTGGAACGGAGTCAAACTCAGCCTCGTGAGGACAAATGAGGAGTTACTTGAATAAATAAGTAGCTGATACAGTCTAGGAAACTAATATTAACGGCCAGAGGTTTATTTGTACAGCATGACGTCCTTTATCTGCAAAATATGGACTATCTTTTCCAAAAGACAGCGGCCGCTCGGTTGGTATGGGTTAATCGCGGGCTGATACCATGGAGTTTTTTTTAAAAAAAAGGATAGCCTAGATGAAATAGATATGTTTAGAAAATGATGACCATATTTTATTTTGCTATTACTGATTATTTCATTTAGATTAGCTTGTCGATTTTTATATCTATAACTTACCTGTGATTGGTTTTCCATAGGCAATCGTAACGAAAGCCTTTAAGAAAGTCAAAATGAATTCAACTTCTCTACGGAGTGCAGTGGACTATTTACTTATGGATCGTGACCGATTAATTAGTTACTGGGTAGTTGATCATTTACGAACTATGAACTTACGGATCGGGGTAGAGTACTTAGTTACTGGAGAGTCAATATGTTACGGACTTACGGATCAGGACATAGTAATCAATCAGTTACTGGAGAGTCAATATATTACAGTCTTACAGATCAGGACATAGTAATCAATCAGTTACTGGAGAGTCAATATATTACAGACTTACGGATCAGGACATAGTAATCAATCAGTCACTGGAGAGTCAATATATTACAGACTTACGGATCAGGACATAGTAATCAGTTACTGGAGACTCAATATGTTACGGACTTACGGATCAGGACATAGTAATCAATCAGTTACTGGAGAGTCAATATCTTACAGACTTTGGACTCACGTATCGGAACAAAGCTGTCGTTTACTAAAGAGTCAATCTATGACGGACTCGCGGATCTGGACAAAGTCATCAGTTACTGGGGAACCGATCTATTACGGACTATGTACTGTATCTTACAAATACGTAATATGCAGATAGGGCTTATTTATCGCGATATTTTCACAAATATTCTTTCTACGCTAATCTATTTAGATTTGAGTTTTTATTTTATGAAGAAGAAACGTCCTTCGTATCTTACTACTCGTTCGGGCTGTCCAGATATTTACACTAATGGCGTAAAGGTGAGTAAGATATAATTTAGAGAAGGTGCAGCCAAAATTGGAAAGGGAAAAGGGGGGGGAATTAAGGGGAAAACACCTCACTAAAGCAGGTTGGGATTCAAATAATCTCATTATTTTATATCTCCCCGATAGTGTAAGTTGTGGATATCTCAGATTGAAAGTAAGAAGTGGTGCACTAGCTATATAATAAATTAACATATTGCTAGTTTGAAATTTGTTTGATAAAATAGAGCGTTTCTTGAAAAAGATCCCATTAAAAGAGGGGGAGGGAGGAGTGAAAGGGGATGGGGACGCAATAAAAGGACAGTATTTTTGCAGTTTTTATAAAGAAACATTTTTTGGGCCGTAATAAATCAAATACTGCTCCAGAAGAAACATGGAGTTTAATTTTCTTCACATGGTGATATCAAAAATTGTTGAATATCTGTCATGTGGATAACGGCATTAGATGACAAACATTTTTAATGAAGAGAAAAAAGATGTCATTAAATTTCAGGACAATCTTGACATGTCTAAATGGTACGTTTTTAAAACCTATCAAACCTTTACACGTAGCAACAATTTTGTGTCTAAGAGCCGAATTAAAATTTTTGATAAAAAAAAAAAAAGCTAAAATTTAGAGGTAACAAAACAAGGATCGAGGAGGCATTTCAAGACTTTAACTATTTCCTTTAGAGGTGATAAAATCTACCAACCTGCACCTTTATAGTGCAAGGGGCCACAATAAACACATAAACCACTGTTTCAAGAAACTGCCGTCATAAACACGGAGGTAACAGGTGGCCGCTGCGCAGGTTCATTTAGGGACGATTGCTGCTCAACAGAACATTTCTTAACGGTACAAGGAACTGTTTTATTAATTTCTCAAATCGAAACAGTAGTTTAATCCTAAATATCCTCCACCTGATGAATCATGACTTTTTTTTGTGCCAAAAAAAAAGTTGATCTCAATATTTTGTCTTAACCTACAGCCAAAACTGTAGGATGGATTTGGTTCAAAGTTGATATTTTTGAAAAATATGGTCATATCTCGAGAACAGATCGTGATTTTTATTTATCTCTATCTAAAGTTAATGGTAATTTATTAATAATGATAATGATTGATTTTTAAAAATTTGAAAAATTTTGACTATAGCTTTAAAGATTTTACTTGAAATTGAGATCTGGGAAGTGTTTTGCAAAATAATACCCTCAATTTTTTTTTTAGAAACGTTATTTAAGTTTATTTTAACTATAATATTATTTTGAAAATTTATTTAAACCATAGTCAACTGTATAAGAATGAATGCACGTTTGTGTCATACAATTTATGTGTATGTAAAATACACAAAGGGCAAATACAAATAAAATTTCAAAATGATAGGATTTTATAGTTGGATTTATAGCTTCTGATTAGTTTTATAAATAAAATTATTATAGCTTTATGAATGGTTCTGTGGTTGATATATTTTATAGCCCAAATGTATATTTTATGAGTTTTAACATAGCAACTTCTTACATCGTGAAATTTAGTACATAGTTTAAAGAATGGCACCACAAGATCATACGTACTTACATAAAAGGTATTAAAAAATAAATAATCAAAACATCCTTACCAGTAAAGTCAAATGATACTAGTTCGATTCTAAACGGTGTTTAAAATAACGTATCCATATTTTGTTTTTACCATCGTGTCTTACCACCCGTTCAGGTTATACGCATATGTAATAGCATACTAATGAGTTAGGGATGAGTAAGGTTGAATTTAGAGGAAGATTACCCACATTTTCATGAGAGAGAATGAAAAATCATTTTGGAAAAACCACCCTCAGTATATCCGACAGAGATTCAAACTCCGATATCCCTGTAATCGGAATTCTAGTCTAATACGAGAGTGACGCCTTATACTATGCGGCCACTGAAGCAGGTATCTGTGTTGTTTATCCTGCTACACAAATATTATATATTATAATTATATAGTTGTTGTCTTAGGTTAAGTTAAATGAGATAATACATAGATTGTTGTTCCAATAAGTGACGTCGATACACAGCGTTCCTAATAGTTATATAAAAGTCTCGGACTCGATTCTCAGCTATGTGCTAAATTAACAATGTAAGAGATTGCGCGTTGACTTATGTGGTCTTGGGGTAAAGTGCTCACCCCAGGACCCGATAACCGTGGGTTCAAACCCAGCCAAGGTCGACGGATATTTCTTGGGCGATAACAATCCGTAGCCCAACTTCCTTTGGAGGGGATGTAAAGCCATCGGTCCATGTCAACTGTGGCATTTAAAAGAACCTTGATAATTATGTGAAAATACCTTTCCCGACAAAATTAGTAGGGCTTTTCACCCTCGGTCTTACAAATTCTCGTGCGCTGACATAATAGGCTGGCTCAGAAAGTGAACGTTAAATATCTCTGTTCTGTTTACTCTATAACTAATCTAGGATGCATAATTGATAGTTTGTACAGCCATTAAATATTCTTGTTAGATAATCAAGTTTTTTTGCAAGTTAAATATATCGGTTTTGTTTTATATATTACCAATTTATTGTGAACATTCCTAATTTAAACAGATGTATACAGGATGTTCAGAAACTCATAGCCCAAACAGCACATTTAGTTTGTTTGAACCAAAAGTAATACAAAATCCCCCTAGTTTTACATCCGGAAAGTTAAAATAATACCATTAAATTGTGTTCAAAGTGTCGGCGTACAGCACCGGGATAGCAAAGCTGTTCAAGCATGCGTATACAACAGGTTGCATAGGAGTTAGGCGCGTGGCACTGCACTCCTCGACATCTTGGAGCACGGTAGCAGAACACAGCGCAATTAATAGTAAACAGCTCACTAGTCCATCTAGAAATGCGAATACGCTCTGAGGGTAATTATTTACGGTACTACATCATAGAAAGTGCTTGCCATTATTACATGTGCAGTGCCACGCGCCTAAATCCTATGCAACTTGTTGTACATGCATGCTTGAACAGCTTTGCTCTCCCGGCGCTACACGGCCGAAACTCTGAACGCAGTTTAATGACATTAGCATAAGTTTCCGGATGTAAGTGTAAGGGGATTTTGTATTACTTTCTGTTCAAGCTATATGTGAAGTTTGGACGATGAGTTTCTGGACAACCACTGTAAGTGTATTCATGTGGGATAGAGAGGAATGTCTATCTTGGCTTGAATGAATAAAATATGTATTCAGTAAAACCGTCTAGTTTCTTTTATAACCCAAAAGTTATTTTATATTTGTCATATGTATTGTGGAATCTAAACAGCACTTTTTCTCTTAAAAATGGATTCAATAACCAAGTTATTATATTGTTTTAGCCGCGTCTAAATATCATATTCTTTAATTTAAAAATGTTCACCTGGACACGTGCAAATCAATTTTTGCCAGTCCATCACATAATATGCTTTAATTTTATTCCCATGGCTCGGTGAAGTTTTTCAATTTAAAGAATATGATATTTATATGCGGTTATAACTGTAATTGGCCAATGAAATAGCTTGACTATTTAATCCATCATGATATGCGCATTCGTACGGTTGTCATATATTTGACAGCATAAGGCCTTAAGGTGGCTGCGTTATCTGATAGGTTATGGTCTTAAGATTCAGCGGGAGTTGATTTCAAAACAGCATTTTAGTTATCGAGTCTGTCACATTACTTCAGAGCGTTAGTAGTTATTTTCTACACTGGGCTTTGTTCTCTTGTAATTTTTAAAATCTCATTAATTTTTTTAACATAAATTATTTTGATTGTTTTGATGTTTTTCAACATTTAGTGTAAAACTTATTATTTGAATGCTAATTGATGACTAGCAATAAATATTTTTATTTTTTCCTCGATATTGTTAATTTATATAAATATAGAAGAAGATAAATAAACAAACGCTAATGAATTGGTATTTACATTTTTGAAATATTCTTTCCTTCAGAGTAACCTGTAGTTTCAATACAGACAATTTATCTTCCGCCGACTCTCAATTGATCACACAAATGTAACTGACGATTTCCACACGTCTCTCACAGAATCTACCTTAAAATACGAATGACGAATGACCCTGGGCTAGGGATGTCTCCTGGATAGATCAGTGGTATGAACAGTGACGTAATAAGCCAAAGGTCACTGGTTCGATTCCAGTGTCCAGGTGTCATTCTTAAATAAAGTATATATATTCATTTAAAAAAAGTACCAAATACCACTGTGACCATAGAAAATATAATAGAATTGTTGATATTAATATGTGTATAAAATAGCACTAAGCTCACCTACAGAAGTAATATTTTAGTTATTTGGTCTAACATACTTTTCCTATAAAAAGTGTAAAAATACGGGTCGTAGTTAATGATACGTTCTATCCAGCCTTAACTCACCGTATTAAATATATTCTTCATTGTGTTTCCAGCTGTGCGCTACTTTAGGTACAACCGGTGCCTGCTCGTTCGACAACCTGAAGGAACTAGGACCTATCTGTAAGTTTACATCACATTCCACGGTGTAATAACGCTCACTTCATGGAGTCAATAACGATAGCGATGTTCACGCAACCCTCAAACCATGGCGTTACTTAGCGGTGACGTCAACCACGGTGGTCTTGGGGGGGGGGGTTAGTGCTCGACTCAGGACCCGATTTTCATTGGTTCCAATCCAGCAGGAGTCGACAGATTTTAATTGAGCAGTAAAAAATCCGTAGCACAACTTTCCTTTGGAGGGGAAGTTCCAAGTCGATTGCGGGATGTAAAAGAAACCTGGAAGGTATGTTAATATACCTTTCCCGACCGAATTGATAGGCCCTTTCGCTCTAGCTCATAGAAATTATCATGTACTGACATAATCATTCAGTACATAAAATGCACGTTAAATAACTCAAATGAATTTTTAAAAACTAGCAACACACAGTTCAATTTAAGCTAATAATGCTCAATTCAGGATATTTTATATGAATAAGAACAATAATTATAAGGAATATTTAAGTATCTATTTCCCACATTTTGGCAGGCACCAAAATTAGTACTTGCAAGACAACTTAGCTTCTGCGCCCAAGTGACGTCATCTTTTTGCTCGCTCTCGTTTGGACGCCATTATTTAACAAAGGTTAAGCGTTATCACCACTCGCTAGGTTGTGGCACTATCAGCAGCGCTTATACGCATGCGCGCACCAGTAAAAACAGTACCAACCTTGCTTGTTCTGCATAAAAATATATTTATCCTACAGAGAGCTATCTGGCAGATAAATTCAGTTCCTAAAACGTGTAAAACAGTAAAGTGGCTGATAACTTTAACTTCCCAATAGCAATATTTATCCGGTAGTCGTAAGACCAGCCCTAAGAACAATAATTATAAGGAATATTTAAGTATCAAGCTATTGTAATTAATTAGTCCCCATTAGGTAGTTAAAGTATTGTGAAGCAATTTATTATTACCTGCTTAAGTGGCCACGTGGTCTAAGGTGTTACTCTCGCGATAGACTAGTTTGATGCTGTCAGGGAGACTAGGGTTTGAATCCCGATCGGGTTTACTGAGGATTTTTCCAAAAATTGTTTTCCACTCTCCCTCTACGTAAATGCGGGTACATTGCTTCTAAATTCAACCTTAATCACCCCTAACTTATTAGTGTAATTAGTACATACGTGTATAAACGGACCAGGTAGTGAGACGGGGTGCTAAATAGACTGCCCTCGCCTTTTTTTCTTATCATCCACTTTGTTGCACGTAGAAGCTGAGACTGACCGTGTATGGTCTCGTAAATACTGATGCATACTGACAGTCTGATTGTCAATATTAGGACTGACAGTCTGATTGTCAATATTAGGACTGACAGTATGATTGTCAATATTAGGACTGACAGTCTGATTGTCAATCTTAGGACTGACAGTCTGACTGATCGTGTAGGGGCTCAATAAGATAATACGCAGGTTTACTAATTCTAATGACTCGCCTATCTTTGATGTTAAGATTTCTTAAATAATAGAACTCGAATAAATAAATGTTTCAGACTTTTTTTTAGAAAATAAAATTACTAAAAGGTATAGGTTTCCATTAGAAAAACTAAGTATACCTTGAAATAACCTTGCAAGCTTCTACCAAATCAAAAATAAAGGTGATGTTCTCTTTACCCCTCTAAAACTTTTCTCAAAAAGACATTTTATTCTAAAATTCTTTATTTTCGAGATGTTCAGGTGTGAAACTTAAATGCCTCACTTGTATATTCGATAGTGATCTTAGACTATCCATTTACCGGTTGTTTGGTTGACACATTGCTTTGGCCAAGTGTTATATAGTTTAAAAAATAGCCTTAGCTTCAGCCAAAATCAAAATAAATACAATAAATAAAAACCCGCCTCGATGGCGTAGTTTGCTAACGCGCTTGTCGTGTTGAGCTCGACTGCTGAGGACGGGGAGATCAAGGTTCGAATCTCGGTCGGGTGAACGGGGGGGGAGGGGGGTGTTCTAAATGGTTTTCCACGCAAATGCGAGTTCACTTCCTCTAATTCAACCTTTCCACTTCTTAATTAATTAGCGTAATTAGTACTTAAAGCGTATAACCCGTATGGGCAGTAAGACGCGGTGCTAAATATTATATTATAATAAATAAAATAAATAATAAACGTGATCCAAACTACCGTAGTATGGGCGGGGCAAAGGACGTTTATTATTGTTATTTTGTCCTGTCTTTTGGTACTCGCCTACTCTTACTACATTAGTGTAACGCACCTTGCGTTTAGTTACATCTCACGGGGTAGAGTTGGAAGTATAGAACAAATATTTACCATACATAAAAAAGCCTAAGATTATATTTAATAACATAAGCTTATAAATTTAAAATATCAACAGTGGTGACTTTGCGAAATGAGGTATGCAATATATGTGGATCAAAGATGCGTATTAAATATTAAATCAATTGCTCAGTCATTAATATTTTTGCCAAATTTTAAAAATACAATTTGTTTTTAACAAATAAAAATTATTGTTACTAATATTATTAGGTATCCTGTCTTCCGACAGGTTAATTCCTTTTGTCAGTGAACTTAGACCACCAATACGCCTTGTCCCCTGCCTCCTCTTTGAGCTCCCAGAATTTTCTCCTTTCCTTCAAGTCATCTAAATATTTGAATCTCCTCCTTCCTAAGCTCGTCTTTCTCTCAACCTGTCCTACGATGTTGTGCAAAAGACAGTTCCTTCTAAGGGTGTGTCCGTTCCAGTTGGTTTTGCGCCGAAGAACTACATCCAAAATGGTTATCTTCTCACCCGCTCTTCTTAGGACTCGTGCATTTGTCACCCTGTTTGTCCATCTGATGTTCTCAAGTCTTCTCCAACACAACAACAATAAGAAGAATAAAGTAACTCAACTATTAAAACAACATGAACAACATGATTTTAAAATATATAGTAAAGTCATATATTTATTTTCGTAAGGAAAGAAAAAGAAATATGTATATTTCTTTTATTGAATAAAACTAGCTCAACTAAAAGCTGGTAAATCTGGTTTGTATGTGAAAGCACTTGATTACAGTAGTTCTGTGTGTCAGTTGATAGTAAAAGCTGTTAATAGCCAGTGTAGCCACAACCTCGAGTATATAATTGTCTGCCCCTCATTGTTTAAATATTAAAATAGCCAGTATTGCCCATATAGAGTAGATATAGCTATTTATTTAGTTTTACTGGAACTTTGATACAAATTTTAATCATTCATGCTGGCACAAAATAATACAACCAGCTCTGGTTGTTAGTTAAAGCAGCTGGTAGACCGTACTACCACTAGAGTGTACTTGCACCCGGTCTTGCCAGTGGTTAGTTAAAGCAGCTGGTAGACCGTACTACCACTAGAGTGTACTTGCACCCGGTCTTGCCAGTGGTTAGTTAAAGCAGCTGATAGGCCGTACTACCACTAGAGTGTACTTGCACCCGGTCTTGCCAGTGGTTAGTTAAAGCAGCTGATAGGCCGTACTACCACTAGAGTGTACTTGCACCCGGTCTTGCCAGTGGTTAGTTAAAGCAGCTGATAGGCCGTACTACCACTAGAGTGTACTTGCACCCGGTCTTGCCAGTGGTTAGTTAAAGCAGCTGGTAGGCCGTACTACCACTAGAGTGTACTTGCACCCGGTCTTGCCAGTGGTTAGTTAAAGCAGCTGGTAGGCCGTACTACCACTAGAGTGTACTTGCACCCGGTCTTGCCAGTGGTTAGTTAAAGCAGCTGGTAGGCCGTACTACCACTAGAGTGTACTTGCACCCGGTCTTGCCAGTGGTTAGTTAAAGCAGCTGGTAGGCCGTACTACCACTAGAGTGTACTTGCACCCGGTCTTGCCAGTGGTTAGTTAAAGCAGCTGGTAGGCCGTACTACCACTAGAGTGTACTTGCACCCGGTCTTGCCAGTGGTTAGTTAAAGCAGCTGGTAGGCCGTACTACCACTAGAGTGTACTTGCACCCGGTCTTGCCAGTGGTTAGTTAAAGCAGCTGGTAGGCCGTACTACCACTAGAGTGTACTTGCACCCGGTCTTGCCAGTGGTTAGTTAAAGCAGCTGGTAGGCCGTACTACCACTAGAGTGTACTTGCACCCGGTCTTGCCAGTGGTTAGTTAAAGCAGCTGGTAGGCCGTACTACCACTAGAGTGTACTTGCACCCGGTCTTGCCAGTGGTTAGTTAAAGCAGCTGGTAGGCCGTACTACCACTAGAGTGTACTTGCACCCGGTCTTGCCAGTGGTTAGTTAAAGCAGCTGGTAGGCCGTACTACCACTAGAGTGTACTTGCACCCGGTCTTGCCAGTGGTTAGTTAAAGCAGCTGGTAGGCCGTACTACCACTAGAGTGTACTTGCACCCGGTCTTGTCAGTGGTTAGTTAAAGCAGCTGATAGGCCGTACTACCACTAGAGTGTACTTGCGCCTGGTCTTGCCAGTGGTTAGTTAGAGCAGCTGATAGCCCATACTGCCACTATCCCCTGGTTTTTCAGGTGAGGCCGAGCAGCTGTGGCTCCATGTGGATGCAGCTTACGCCGGCGCCTCCTTCATCTGCCCCGAGTTCCGTCACTGGCTGAACGGCGTCCACCACGCGGACTCTATCGCCTTCAATCCCTCCAAGTGGCTCATGGTGCACTTCGACTGTACCGCCATGTGGTACGAACCTGGGACAGCACACTAACAACTAGGAGAGGAGGAGTCTTAGTGTGGAAATAATTTATAATATTCCAACCATAATTTAATTAGAAATTAACTGTTAAATCATTAAGCGTTCGGGAAGAAGATTTACTTAACTTTCTAGATTTTTATTTGATTTATCTTTTTGAGGTATTTAATGTGCAGTTTCTGAATTAAATTAGATCAAAACACGACTTATAAATTAACCTAAATCTAGAACAGACAATACATCCAGTCCATCTTTATTAATTCATCACAGTGAAAGAGGAAATTCATATTTTACAAATTATACATATTTTGGTCGTGCTAGGATTCTAATCCAAGACTCTTGGCTCAGTATACAGACACACTATTGACTGAGCTAAAGTGTCGGCTAGACTCTCTAGAGAATACCTAAATTGTGCCTACAAATAAGTGACGCATGATATGGAACATTCATAGTTTGTGTATACATAGGAAACACCTACTATGTTAGATTTTAAAAGATTAATAATTTTTAAATACTTTCATATGTGTTAATAAGCTGTAATTTTTTTTTTACAAATATTCAATTTTGACAGCCGAAAAAAATTTAGGGAATTGTATCAGTATTTTAATACTGTAGATGATCTATAAGGTTTTGCTAATTTATTCCAAGCCATAATGGAAATATTTGTGCCATATTTATCTTTCAAGTTATACTTAAGTATTACGTCTTCATACAATATTTATTGATCTTGAAACAAATGTAAACAAATGGCTCTATGATTCTTTTTTTTTTTAATATCTTACCATAAACCAAAAATTACATCAAATTCATATTCTAGAAACAACCCTTTAAATGTTACTGATCCAAAAACATTAAAATATAATTGCAACCTTAATAGTAAATGTTTTTAATTCGTGAAAATATGTGTCCTCCTCTATAGTTTTTGTTTCTTTGTCTTGACCAGGGTGAAGAATAGCGGGGCTCTTCACCGGACATTCAACGTGGAACCTCTCTACTTGCAGCACGAGAACTCAGGTATGTTACATTGGAGCTGGGAGCTGTCTGCATTGCACAAGGGGGGGTTGTCAAACACAATTAATTGGTATTATTTTAAATTAAAAAAACTACACCTGAACATGGGAATCGTATACGGGACCTTTAGCTCAGTGTGCCAATACTCCTACCACTGAGCTTTCCAGAAGTCATCCCATGATCAGGATATTTCTTCACTCATACTTTAATGCAGAGTCTGTGATGGACGTGTGGAAATCGTCAGATACATATGAGCAATCAATAAAGATCGGACACACCCATAGGAGGAACTGTCTTCTGCACGACGTCGTGGAAGGAAAGGTTGAGGGAACGAGGAGGATTCAAATATTAGATGAGGAAGTAAAGGAGAACATTCTGGGAGCTCAAAGAGGAGGCAGAGGACAAGGTCGTATTGGCGGTCTAAGTTCACTGACAAAAGGAATGAACCTGTCGGAATACAGAATACCTAATAATATTAGTAATAAGAAAATTATTTGTTAAAAACATAACATTGTATCTTTAAAATTTGGCACAACTATTAATGACTGAGCAATTGATTGAATATTTAATACGCAACCACCTTATACTCGGCAGGATTTATGCTTCCAATGGTACAATGACAACTATAACAATCCGCATATCATGATGGATTATGTAGCCAACATACCATAGTGGCTAATTACCGTTATAGCTGCATCTAAATCTGACTAAATAATTTGGATAACTCTCACATATCCTAAAATATTTAAAATGGGTATGCAAATAGTCTTTGAGCTTCAAATTACACAGGAACTCTTAGATTTTAATTATTGTAATAAAAATCTTCTTTATTTTTAATTTGATTAATTTAGATTTTGGTTTAGTTCTCCCTAGTCTACAAAGTTTCGATAATCTAGCTATGATATATACAAATCCTTGATAGATGTAATACATAAGTCAGTCATTTATTGAATCTATAGCATTTTTAAACAGAGTGAGGAATCCTTAATTGCAATATATGTGTGCCTAGATTGAAAATGTTAGCAAAGAGCAAGAAAATGATGAAGTATTCATTTTTCTCAAGAAAAACTGCGGTTTTTCAAAGTTCCCATTTTCTATGTTTTCTAATGCAAATTATTTCAAAGGTAATTAAATTTATTTAAAATAATGAGAAGGGCCATGCTTAGGGAAACGCTTATTACACTTCATATTATAAAGGTAAAAAGTAAAATAAAATATATTTACATAACTAATACAACAAGCGAAACACCTTTTTTTTAATTTAAAATTATAGTTTAATAAGTATAATATTTTTAATGTTAATTTTTAAAGAACCAAAGGCTAATATTTCGGTTCTTTTTAAATTAACACCCGATAGTTATAACACACTTCAAAGTAAGATATGCTTAAAGGACCTTGCCTATTAATTAGTATTTTGGCAATTTTTTAACATCAAGTTTATATTTGCTGAAAATGTGTTTATTTATTTTTTTAGGTTTAGCGATTGACTACATGGTAAGTCCGATTTTAATTTATCAGCTGATTTCTTAATTGCTACTTTTTAAAAGTGATAAGATGAATCACTAAAATACATCTTGATAAAAAAACTTCCAAGATAAATCGGTTGCAGGTGTGCGAATTTAAAAAATACACATATTTATGTTTTGGCTACATGAAAATTTGATATTTAAAATTATGCCTGTGTACTACACTAATTGTATGTAATAATCTCAGACCCGCCTCGGGGGCGTAGTTAGCTAACGCGCTTAGTCGTGTTGAGCTCCACTACTGAGGACGGAGAGATCGAGGTTCGAATCTCGGTTGGGTGAACTGGGGGCGGTTTTTCCTAAATAGTTTTCCACTATCCCTCCACGCAAATGCGGGTTCACTCCCTCTAATTCAACCTTCCCAATCCCCAATCCATTAGCGTAATTAGTACTTAAAGCGTATAACCCGAACGGGTAGTAAGACGCGGTGCTAAATAATAATAATAAGCTCAGGGGAGAATAAAGGGAACATGAAAGAAGGACACTGTTTTTGTAGTTTTAATAGCAAAACTTTTTTTGGCCAAAATAAATAGAATATTGCTCCAGTAGAAACATAAAGTTAAATAATTGTATTAACATGTTGGTATCTACAGTTGTTGAATATCTGTCAAGAGCATAGTGGTATTAAGTTACAAACTTTTTAAATGAAGAGAAAAGGTTGTCATTAAATTCAAGGACACTCTTGCATAATTTTTTCTTGGAGGGGGGTGTCCAAAGTAAAGAAGTTACAGGTCAATAGTCAATCCAATACAACACTCGTATAAGACTCACACTTTTGAACAGATTACAAATTACTTAATGAGGATATATATATACAGACTGTATTAATACTTTGGGTTATTTTCAACCACGGCTTTAATGTGATTTAACATTGATAAATCATTGCTTTTTATATAATATTTTATCCAAAGGCTACTTTATGTTCTCCAGAGGAGGGTTCGGACCCACTGGACACCCCTCGTGGGCGCGCCCCTGCACCCTTGACAAATATTCAACAGTTATTCAGTTTAATTGATGCCTGGCCATAATTTTTTCAAATTTATAATTTTAGTTTGTCATAGGTTTCCTAACTAATCTATAGAATAAAAATAGTTATTTTAATATGCCACTAACCCTGTAGTATAATTTACTATACTTTAAGTCTTTTCTCTAAAACAAAAATCATGAGTCTCATTATAACTTACTTGTTCATTTATTGGGCAACTCTTTTATTACTCGTAGTTTACTTTCCTTATTATTTATTGTGTTATATTAAATGCCTTGTTATTTGTTCCCATTTATTTGTCTTCTGAATGTGTATCAATTTTATTTTTCTTCCTTATATATTAGAACTTCTTGGGTTTTCTCTTTTAGACGATGACGTATCACGTTTCGTACTTCCTCCTGAAGAGTTCCAATATAACTCAACCAATATATTGGTAATATAATAACCTCTGCTTCGACTGACAGTGACGTAAAATGTTAATTGTGTTATCCTTTGTCCAGTGGTAGCAGTGTCAATTGAAATATATGGTCCTCACTTCACTGTCTAAATAAGTGTTTCTCAAACTGTGTAAGTAAATAGATTAACGAAGATTTCAACGTGACGTCAGAGACTCTTAAAAGCCTTCCTCCCTCCCCCTTTCTGTCACGACTGTGTTAAGCTTATAGCTAAATGTTTATTAAAATTTGGAATAACCGTTTATACTTTACAAGGTAGCAGGTAATTAGTTTCTTCTTTTAATAAAGAGATAGAAGGTGTCCCTCGGTTAGAACATAACGCGCCATGTGGAAGTTTTATAACGCTGGTTTAAGCCATACATTCTGGTTCCTTTATTTCTATATGTCCCTATTTATTGTTCTTCCTTTATTATCTATTTTATTTATTAGTTGGTCAATTGATATTCTTTTTAAAAAAACTTTTGCTATGATTCTTATTCTGACGTCCTTTATGAATATATTCTCCATTTCATGATGCAGCACTGGCAGATCCCGCTGAGCAAACGCTTCCGGGCGATCAAACTGTGGTTCGTCATTCGCAACTACGGCATCAAAGGGCTCCAGAAACACATACGGGAGGTAGGGACTGTTCCCTTGTACACTCTGATTTGATGTAATACAGACCTCTGTAATGATATTGGTTCGGATCCCTCTAAAATATGTAAAAAGTCATGGATGAAGGTAATTTTTTTTAAAGTAACATATGTAGAGTGCCCTTTTATAATTCATCCATGAAGAAACACGCGTTTTTCAAAAATAATATGAAAAGTATTACACCATTAAAATAATTTTTTTATATAATTTTTTCTGTTAAAAGAACAACTCCGCAGTATTTGGCAAAGGACGTCAATTCCCCATACCAATAAGAAGCTAACCTTCACAAAACCTGTCGCCAGGACTCTTTCTATTAGCTAGTTTTTACGCTGTTGACGAGGGGACCAAGAGGCAAGGGGTATGTCATATATAAGTTGCTTGTGCGTATGGTTAAGGGCACAAGTCGCTCTCGCACTAACCCAGACACAAGCAACACAGTCTGTCACTCAAAAATGCACTCGCACTAACAAACAACACAAGCAAAGCAGACTGGCTCTCGCAGTCACAAGTGTGCATTGATATCGAGCATTTAATTGGAGTATGTATCAGTAATCAACAGATGTAATTTGAATAAATCGTGTGTGAATAAACAGCCATCAATAGTTCTCTTTCTTTCATTTATTAAATATACCGATTTAATTAGTGCTCGACCACGGAGCTATAGACAACCTAAATATTATCACAGCAATATTATATCTGGAATTAATCCGTAGTGTTACACCTCTTGGTGGTGGGGTAGGATGTGTAGAGACACATACGGGAGGTAGGGACTGTCTCACTTGTACACTCTGATTTGATGTAATACAGACAGACCTCTTGGAGGCAATGAGGTGGAACTTGCGTTGTAAAAAAGAAAGTTGTGGACGCTATTGATATTCCACTGGTAGCTTTAAGGACTAATAGGTTGGTTGTTGTTCAAAGGAGCCACATGCCGGTTAAAAAAGTTGTTGCTATTTTAAAAATATAGCTCCCATTAAAATGGAAGCTAAAGATCCTATAGGACAAAAAACTCATATGTTTGAACTTTAAAGTTTTGAAAGATTCTTAAAATTGTATAATTACGTTTTACGTGAATAATTGTTGACACCCTGGGATTTTGGTTTATAAACATATATAGAGATTTCCTCTGACATAAAGTGTAATTAAAAAAA
>CABEEJ010006307.1:0-41060 GCA_901482245.1 Timema douglasi
TTGGCAATAGACCACTAGCCACTATTATTAGTTAGTCAACCTACCTATATAAGCTAAAAAAAACCCTCAATATCTGACATTTGTTATTTTATTTATGCTGCTCTTTCCTCTTGTTAATTTCTCCAGTAAGATTTTACAGTTGAGAGAAAAAAATGTTTGCCTCCTTTTCTTGGACTCCAACTATTCGGCTCGTTCCAAAAACCGTATTTCTGTTTTATAATACCATATTTAATATTGAAAAATAAAGGCATTTCAAATGTTGACAAAGCTAATTTTACAATCGAAAATCTTACAATCGGTGTCTTGAAGGTGAATAATAAATATAAATAGCTAGTATTTGGTGATGACATATGCACTTAAAGCTTAAGTAAAAGTAAAAAACTATAATATTAAGTGTATATATATATATATATGTGTGTGTGTGTGTGTATGTGTGTGTGTGAGTGGACCTCCTTTAAAAGGGCTCCAACAAATCCCTAGAAGGTAGGACCCCTGGAATTTCCTTTCTACGCCCTTGCATACACATATACATATATTGTGTATTAGTTATGATTTTTAATTTATTTTATGTATTTAACGTTCACTTTATGAACCGTTTGCTTATATCGCTACACGAGAATTTCTATGAGCGAGAGAGAAATGGCCCACCAATTATTCCGTAGATGTATTTTCAAAGACCTTCCCAGGATTTTCTTAGACACCACAATCAACATGGAACCGACGGCTTAACCTCCCGTCCAAATGGATTTATGCTACGGATTGTTATCGCTCAAGAAAAATCCGTTGACTCCAGCTGTGTTTGAACCCACAATCATTGGGTCCTGAGGTGAGCACTCCACCCAAAAACCACTGAGTTAGGACTATGTGTGTGTTGTAAATTTTATATATATATATATAAACATATCTACATATATATATATAAACATATCTACATATATATATAAACATATCTACATATATATATATACATATCTACATATTTGTATATCATAATAATAATTATTAATATCACCGCGTATTACTACCCGTTCGGGTTATACGCACTTACGCTAATGTGTAATGGTAGGGTAATTGTGAGATGAAATGAAGGACTTACCGTTAAACGTGGGATCCGAACCACGGTGGAGGCCTGGCATTCCACACATTCACAAGTTGTTGTTATTAATACACATCTTGTCAGAGGTGAAGAAAGGGTTTGGTGGTCAGACAAATCTGTGCCGGGACTGAGGATTGAACCCCGGACCCAAAATATATATTACTTAAATGTTTCATATTTGCATTTAACACCTGAAAATTGAGTGAATTGGACTCATCTGAGCTTACTCGTACCACTTTGTAAACAAATGATTTCCCTAACTGTTTGGGCTTCAAACCAAAATCAGCTCATAATAAATCTCCTATCAGCTTCCTCACAGGCCTGCTTGTTGAGGTTGCCATAATATTATATAGCGGCTATACCGCGGATAAGGAGGACTCGTATAGGTAATTTAGCCGCACAAAATTCTCACAAACTGTACCGTACGCCTTTAACTTGGAAGGGTTGAGATGACGACTGAAATGGAATTGAACGGTTCGAAGATTATTATGATATTGGAAAAATGGATAGGAAAATTCAATGCTGGCATATCAGAACTATAAAGTGTGCCAGCTTAGTTTAGGTATGAATAAAACGAGATTTTTTAAAATAAAAATGTAATCATTCACAGACACAAACTGAGTTATTATGGGTATTTATTTATGATTTTACTAATATAAAGGCGACCTGGCGATCAAGGGGTAAGGTGTCAGACTTCTGTACTGAGGGTCCTGGGTTCAATATTTGGTGCCGGCACAGATTTATCTGATTGACAAACCCTTCCTTCCCCTCTGACAAGACGTATATTAATCACAACTTGTGAATGTGAGGGGTTGTCAGGTCTCTACCATGGTTCGGATCCCACGTTAAACTTTATGTCCTTCATTTCATCTCACAATTACCCTACCATTACACATTATAGTAAGTGCGTACAACCCAAACTGGTAGTAAGAGGCGGTGCTAGTAATAATAATAATAATAATAATAATAATAATAATAATACAATTTTATGTGGACAAGAGTTCTTAATGAAATTACTATTTTTATTCTAAAGAAAAGAGTAATTTGTAAAATGTACGATAAACTCACGATTGTTTATTTTATAGGAGATATCAATGGATATTTTATTTTTTCATATAAGGAGAAAGTATTGTAATTATGAAATCGTATTTGCCCCCGAACTAAATAAATCGTGTCTTACAATTATGTTTGTATCTGGGGCTATAGCAGAGATGTAATAAGGTGGGCGTGTAGGGGACGCTAGTTAAAGAAAGTGATTTTTTTAAGTTTGTATATTGAAATATTTTTTGGCCAAAATAAATTAAACATTGCTTTGGTGGAAACATAATTTTAGTTTTCTGCACATTGTAATGTCAACATTTATTGTTGAATATCGTTCGTAACCATAGCGCTATCAGATGAGATACGTTTTAAATGAAGATAAAAAGATGTCATTAAATTGCAGGTCATCATTGACAGATATTCAACAAATGTTGATATCACCGTTCAAATAAAATTAAACTCTATGTTTCTACTGGAGGAGCATTTTATTTATTTTGACCAAAAAAAATTTAATATAAAAACTGCAAAAAAATGCTTACATTATTTCACATCCTCTACACTCCCAACTTAGCATAATTCAATTTTACTTTATATTTATATGTTTTATGGTTATACCAAGGGGTAAAAATCTTGATTTTATAACTGATTCTGTCATTGCATAAGATAAGGTATCACTCTCATAATATAGTAGACTAGATTAGACTAAAGATAGGGGATAACGAAATTAATAATAATAATATTTATCACCACGTCTTACTACCCGTTCGGGCTATACGCTTTAAGTGCTAACTACTATAATGGATTAGGAATTGAGAAGGTTGAATCAGGGGAAGTGAACCCGCATTTGCGTGGAGGAAGAGTGGAAACCATTTAGGAAAAATCACCCCAGTTCACCCGACCGAGATTCGAACCTCGATCTCCCCGCCCTCAACAGTCGAGCTCAACACGACTAGCATGTTAGCCAACTACGCCACCGAGGCGGGTGATAACGTAACTAATATGCAGTACTTATATATATATATATATATATATATATGTGTGTGTGTGTGTGTGTGTGTGTGATGTGTGTGCTAGAGGTACCTTGGTATTAATCAAATTTTTACCACTCAATTCAGTGGATTGGACGAATCCAATACTGATGACCTGCTTTTTATTTTAAATACTTTGTCAAAAAGAGGAAGAATATCCATCCAATCAACGAGAAAGGGCAATAATATGGTGAATATCAGCACTTAATGTACGACTTACACCTTAATGATGATAAACTCAAGACTTTTAGATTTTACGACGATTAAATTATGCGAGTTATTCACTTTATAGAGGTGACTTTTGAGAAAGAGGACTCGCTATGTTACACCAAAATCGCCAGAATGACAACCTAAAAATATAGCGAGTCATAGCGCACTAAATTGAATATCATCTCCGAGTTTCAAATCTCAATCTGATGAACTGGGGATGGTTTTCCCTAAATGGTTTTCCACTCTCCCTTTAGCAAGCAAATGTGGTTTTACGTCCTTCATATTCAACCTTCCCAATTACTAACACATTAGTGTAATTAGTACTTAAGCGTGTAGCCCAAATGGGTAGTAAGACGTGTTGCTAAGTATTATATCATTGGAAAGCAGCGTTTTCGATCTTTCTTTTTTGTGTGGTTAATCTTCCCTAAAATATTATACAAGTTTGGCAATGCCGGTTATTGGATGTTGCCAGTAGCTCCTTCTTACCCTAGAACACCACATTCCGAAATAAATGAGAACGAAATGGTTTGGCAACGGTTAACTGAGAGAGAGCGAAGAAAAAGCTTTTCTCCATAATGCCTGCAGCTTCCTCAGAAATTATAATGGGTGAATATGGCCAGTATATATCACCACACGGTGTGAAAATATTCGTTTAAAATAATGAAAGCAATTTTTCAAAGGGATACCACAAGTCGCATAATAGTTTGATGTCAAATTGACTTTAGAACATTTTTCCACTAAAGTTTATCTCAAATGCAGTTTTTAACCTATTTTCAAGTGGGGCAATTTTTTAAAAATATTGATATATCAGTGGCCAAACAGTGATGTTGAATTGGCTGGCCTTATATTGAGCCAACATAAAATCTAAGTTTTTTTCCCTTGATCCCCTACAAAAAAAAAACACGTTGTGATCGTAAAAAAAAATGAACTCAAGATTTTTATAAATGTCGATGTTAAATGACCCCTTGAAACCGGAAAAGAGGTTTTCCCGATGCCGTCTGTTTTAATATAAGACTAAAGTCGAAATCATTTGACCAAGTGAGCTAAAACTTGGCATATAAGGTTTTTATAAAGTTCCCACCAAGGTGTTTTTAGAATTTTATATTCAACCCTAAAGTAAGTGGTGGTTTACTGAAGGACACAAAGAAATTTTTTTTTCTCAAAATCCGCTATGGTCAATTTGATTAAATTTTGTGTCTTAGGCGTTGTTTATCATTGTAAACCAATTAAAGCTCTCAATTACCCATGACAATTTATTCAAGGGTATTTTACATACCCTAAATAGAAATATTAAATATTGATCCAATCTCCACAAGTATTTGAGATACGACAAACTTCTCATTAAAAAATTAAAGTACTATTAAATATAAAAATATTGTATTTGAAATACATTTTTATAAAACCAATTGTTACTGAGATATAAAAAATATAGAGTAGCCCCATGACTTCTTTGGTGCTGAATGACAGCTTTGAAAAGTTACCAGACCAAATTATGTATCCCTACACTGAGCCATATGAACTGCAAAAAACATGTGTTTAGCAGCTGTCACTTCTGACCGTCCAAATATAGGTATATACCTAAATGTTGACTGTCAGCTGTCAGCTGTGAGCTGTCAGTCGGCACCAAAGAAGCCACGGGGCTACTGTATATTCTTATAGAGGTATTTGAAAATAAAGTTGATTGATATAATGTTTGCTGGACAGAAACACCCATTTATCTCAATGTTTCTGTAACAGTGTATGCTGTTTAATTTAGGCCCTATGCTCTTTTGCCAAACCCTTCCTTCACCTCTGACAAGACGTGTATTAATCACAACTTGTGAATGTGAGGTATGCCAGGCCTCCACCATGGTTCGGATTCCGCGTCAAACTGTAGGTCCAACATTTCATCTCATAATCAACCTACCATTACACATTAGCGTAAGTGCGTATAAATCGAATGGGTAGTAAGATGTGGGGCTTATAATTACCTATGCTCTTTGGCGGAGTAGTTCAACAATATATATTATTTAGATTTAAAAATCTTGCGAGTTTTTTTAGTAAATGTTTCTATTTTAAAATAAAACAGAGAGAGAAAGTATGTGTGGTGCACCTTATTATTTATTCTATTTATAAACTTCATAAAAAATATATGATTTGGGACTGCATTAGTCGTTTTTTTACTATTTATCTAGAATATACACATTTAATCACACCGCCGGAGTAAGTATGAGGAATGTATAATCCCCACTTTTTCTTGTAGAATAACTTAAAATAAATGAAACTTACTACACCTATTTGGGCTTCAAACCACGAACTCCCAGCATTGGCAGCAATACAAACCAGACAGTTTTGACGTTTATTACACCTAGCCCCCAATGTGTATTTCAAACGATTATGAAATTTGTAACGTTTCATAAAACCTAGTTTTGATTTACAATAAAGTTTTTATAAGTATATCAGTAATTCTATCAACAATGAACTGTTTTAACTAGCAATGCTCAAAAAAAATTGTCGCCTTACAAGATCGAGTTGCACATACAATCATATTCCACGACTGTACAAGGTGATTTAGAGGGAAGGGGGGAGGGGGGGAGGAAGGCTACGAGGAGTCCCTTGTTATATCACCCTATCAACCCCTTCTCCAGTCAACCCTTCCACCCCTTCAACGACACACAATCCTTCAGTCTCTAGGTGGGTGGCGAGAAAACTAATCCACCGCCATGAGCATGCATCTTCATGTTGGATTATTTTGATTTGTGAGAGGGAATGAGAAAGGCAAGAGGGGGGGGGGGGCACCGTGGCTGGTGGAATGGTTCGGTTTCCTTCTCTACACACCCCACCCCACGCCACCCACCTAACACCCAATGCTACTGATGACGTAACCCTGCTGCTATCCGTGGAGTTAGTAGACGAGGTGTTTTTCCTCCCAGGAAAGGTGTAATGAGTTGTTCTGTTTGTATTTAATTATGACAAATGGTTTAAAAGCGAGATAAAAAATTACAAAATCTTACTTTTTGGTTAAATTTTGATTAGTACTTGTTTTATTAATTGGACCAGGAGAAACCGTACGTAAATGAAAGTAGCAAAACGTTACCATAGTCTGTATATGTGATGTAATTAGTCTATTTATTCTCTAACGAATGGTCAAGCATCTTTTAGAAAAATAAATGGTATGGAACTCCTCACGGACTTTCTCACTCTATTGTTTAAAAATGGAGTTATTTACTCAAAACTCGTAATATATGTTAAACGAAATAGTATACACTACCAAACCCAAGCATAAATTGCACTATATTTGCGTAAAACCATTTTCGACTTCCAGTTTTAAATTTTATAATTTTATTTTTAAATAATGTCCTCATTTGTATGTTTGGACCAATAAAAATGGTCAATTTTGAGTCCACAAGGTTAACACTCCGTGTTAACATTTCAACTTCCGGTTAAAATTGTTAACATTTTATTTGGTGTTCCAAATCTTGATGCCATCGCATTGATATTAATTTCCTCATTTATAAATTTTGACCAATACAAAATGTAAATATTGACTATTGATTCTAAAATGGAAATATATCATTGTTGTACAAACATCTCTCCTAAGAGGTTTAAGGAAAAATTACCATAAACTCTTTGAGAGACTTACTTAAATTTAATTATTCTATATCTTGGAGAATTATTGCACTAAGTCCTAAGTAGTATATCTTTACAACTAAAGCTCATAAAATTGTATTAATATATTAGCCAATATCTAAGAAATTGTTGGTTTCATAAAAATATATTTCATATAAAGGTTTCTTATTTTTAATAGTACTACAATTTTCAATGAAATGTTATTTAGTATCTCAAATAGTTGTGGGGATACGAAAGTTTCTGTTTCTTTAAAGTACCCTAAAAGTATTTTTTATGGGAAAATAAAAATATCCAATTTATTTATAATCTTAATCAACACCTAGATATGAATTTTAATCAAAATCGTTAGAGATGATTTTGAGAAAATTGATTTTTTCTCTTCTCATCCTTTTTCAAAATACTCTTAAGTTTAAGTCTAAACAGACACACAGACGGCATTACAAAGGCCACATTTTAGGGTTCGGGAGGTCATGAGACGTTGATATACATCAACAGTTAAGGTTAGATTTTTTTTTTTTTACGGTCGCAATACTTTTATCTTTTGTGCTCGAAAAGTTAAAATATATATTTACGTATAGCTTGAAAGTTATTAGCTTTAGAAAAATTTTCTTCAAATAAAATATTTGTATTATAAATAGACCTACATATTTGCAACGATAAGAAAATTCATATCTCAAATTGTTCAAGAGATATTATATTTAAAAAAAATTACTCATCAAACCGGAGCCCTTAAAAAAATTTTGCCGACATATTGAGAGTATCTATTTTGTTTTGAATATTTATAAAGGTTTTGAAATGAAATTTAATCAACATTTTTAGAACCGACTTTTAGAAAATCAAGTTTTTCTTTTTTTACCCTGCAATAAGCTACCCTTAATCTTAGGGTTAGATATCCAATTCCAAATCCACTCAGGGAAAATCTATAAAAATACTAAGATAGCGAGAAAGTAAAAAAAAATAAAAAATTGAGTTTAACATTGATATTATACTGATACATTAGTAGTGTTATTTTGTGGGTATTGATAATTTCCCTTAAAAGTGCAACTGCAGATTACATGAACACTTAAAAATAGATTTAATAATTTTTTTCCATCAGTCAGAATATCAATTCATTATAAATTTGGGGCCTATATGCTATGAACCACACACACGTTTGGTCCAATTTAGAGGGGAAGGAACTTTTTGAAAGCTACGACATTCACAAACAGTTTTCTTGTATTCATACGTAAAGTCATGTGATATGCAGCTGTCACTTTTGATTTATATTATCAATGTCTATAAAATAACAATACAAATATAGCAAAATGTTATCAATGTTAGGTGCAAAGAAAGTTTGTATTTGTTGAAGGTTCCTTTCTGCCGAAAGCTCACTATATACCGGACCCAAACCAGTAGTCCCATGTTCTAAGTTGTCAGACTTAAAACATATTGCATTTCTAGTAATTGGGAGCCTTAGGTTTGAACCTCAGCCAGGTTCATTAGTAGTGCTTTTTCACATGTGATTATTCACTATGTTTTTTCTCGTCTCTAAATGTGGGTGAATATTTCCAAACAACCTTGTAATCGTTATTATTCTTTAGACTAAGGTGATGATAATCTTAGTAATAAACGTGATTCTTGATAGAAAAAGAAAGTGTAGTTATTTATCATTCAACTGCCACTTTTAGATTCTTCCTGAACGAACTCTCTGGTACCTTTCTTTACACGCTAGTCCTTGGCACATTTGTCTTTACAGCTCACTTCTACAAATAATATAAGTACGTCGTTGTTTCTGTTTATTAGGAGATCATAAGATGCAAGGAAGTTGACCCATTGCTAATCCCTACAACCAACATAACTACCACACATACCAGAAACTCAATTATAACTCTATAAGGACATAATAATGTTACACTTTTAATTACTTCCTCGTCAACGCCAGGATTGCAAACATAATTAGGTACTTATTCATAGAGATTTTTTTTAAAAGCAACAACCTATTTTTGGGCAAAATAAATCAAATATTTCTTCAGTAGATACATTTAGTTTAGTTTTCTGCTAATGTAAATCTGAATAGATCTTGGATATTTGTCAAAGGAATCACTAAATTTGAACATTTATCTCTTCATTTAAAAAGTTTCTGTTTGAATTACACGATGTTCATGGTAGGTATTCAAGAACTTTAGAGATTACTAGCAGGTGACCTGGAGGTCTAGGGGTAAGGTGTCAGACTTCTGTGCTGGCGGCCGGGGTTCAATCCTCGGTACCGGCACAGATTTATCTGATTACCAAACCCTTCCTTCACCTCTGACAAGACATCTTGTGAATGTGGGGAATGCCAGGCCTCCACCGTGGTTCGGATTCCACGTTAAACTGTAGGTCCTTCATTTCATCTCACAATCATCCTACCATTACACATTAGCGCAAGTGCGTATAACCCGAATGGGTAGTAAGACGCGGTGCTAATAATAATAATAATAATAATTTAGAGATTACTAAATGTAGAAAATTAAACTAAGTGCTCTTAATGAATCAATATTTTCTTATTTTGGCCAAAAAAAAGTGTTTTTTATAGCATCTACCAAAAAAACACTAAGCTCATGTTTCTTAAATAATGTTATAGAGTAAAACATTTTATTGCTTTGAGGTGAGATTATTTTTCTTTTGGGGCAGAGATAAGATCCTTTTATCCTACTTTTCCCCTCTACAGCATATTACATCTAAGAAATCTCTTTTCCTTGATTTTTTTTTTAATTCATCAAAAAAGTATGAAGTGTTGGGTTGTCTTCACAGACAGTTAGGCAGTAGTGGCAGACTCGTCCTTTTTGTAACTTGACATTTCGCTTGAGATATTGGATGAAAATGAAATGTATAAAAGTGATAAAAAAAAACGAAAAAAAAAAACCTGACATAAAAATAAAATGTCAAAGGGGAGGAAAAAATTATATATCTGAAGTGTTGCAAGGTTGGCATTTGTCTCTTTTATTTTTAACCGGGGAATTAATACATCTTGGTTTCTCAAGATAGATTTGATTAGAGGTGGATGACGCTAACAATTCACCAGTCACTAAAAATCAATCACCTTCCAACAATATTCTATCGTTTTCATTTCACACTTTCTTTTATTCCATCAATTTTCTTTATACTTTTTATTTAATTTCCGGCCCTCCGTTCATCACGAGAAGGACTTATTGACATCCTTCCTGGATTTTTTTTGTTTTTTAAATCAAATTAAATCTGTATCCTCTTTTGACAGATATTTTCAGCATTGCATTTTGATTTTGTAGATGACCCTTTCTACCAAAGCCTATTCATAGGAACCACACATCATAATAAACATCCAAATTATACATACATTTACATTAATTGTAATCCAACACCTTATCTCGCTCGATAGCTTGTCTGCCTACTGAGCTAAGACTATCGAGTTCGATTCTCGGTATGGCCGAAAACTGTATCATTTGTGAAATAAAAAATTTTCCCTTACACAGTGAGGAATTAATGGGCAGAGGCTTGGTGTTGTGTCAGTTCTAGATATAATTTAATTTATAGTTCGTGTACTTCTGTAATAAATCGGTTTGTAAACTACACGCAAAATATCTCAAATATAAAAAAATATATATAGATTAGTAGTAAAGGGATGCGAATGGTGGAATTTAAAGTATATTTTACAACATTTGCGTGGAAGGAGGATGGATAAACAATCTAATGAATAATACGAATCAATACTCCAGGCTCGTAATTGATGCTGGATCTTTCCGTCACCTCCAGGTAGTTTTCATGTTGTTGTTATTTAACACCGCATCTTACTACCCACTCTGATTATACACATTTATCAATCAGTCACGTTAGTTACTAAGGATGAAGAAGGTTTAATTTATAAGTAGTGTACCCGTTGGAGAGATTGTGGAAAATTGTTCAGGGGGGAAAAGTCTCCATTAAATAAGACCGTGAGTAGAACTCTAATCTCTCCACCAGCGTCAGTCCAGTTTATTGCGAGAGTGACGCCTTAGACCATGCGGCCACTGAATCAGTTTATATTTATTATCAAAGTTTTGAGAAGTGACTAGTGAAATTTATATTTAAATTTAAAGCTTTATTTAAATAAAACTTTTATTTTTTCCACAGAAATGCGATATTTTAATGGGCTAGTGAGCTCAGTTCACATGTTAAGTTTCTTGTTCACTACAAACCTGAGAGCACTTATAAGACACTCACTCATTAGATGTCGACTGATGAAAATAGGGGAGACATCAAGGGATGACTTTGATGAGATCCACCCGGTTTTTCTCTCAACTTCTCACCCCCTCCCACCCCGCCTCACACGCCACACCATCCTCTACTTCTTCTGAAATCATCCAGATGTCGTCATCTTATTAATAGAAGGGAGGGGTGGAATGAGGAACCCGAAGTTGAAAAAAAAATACGTTCAAGACACAAGAGTCAGGACACATCAACGACAGAAATAAAACTAATTGTTTTGGGTGGTGGATGAGGTGCTGAATAAAAGGAGGATAATGCAAGTCATAATATTGTTCTTAGAGCTGCTAAAAGCTAGTCTTCTCCCCCGAATTCAAAGTTATGATGGTAAACAAAATGAAAACCAACAATAACCAGGGAGATGGGGGAGGGGGGGAGAATGTGTTTATATTATATTATATTACTTACTAAGTCAAATACAAAAATAAATTTAACGATAAACCCACCCATTTCGATGGTCACTTGGTTTAACACGTTACTCTCATGTTGGACTAGACCACCGATGATGGGGAAGATTGAGGTTCGAATTTGGCCGGGTGTACTGGGTTAGCTTTTACAAAATGGTTTTACACTCTTCCTCCATGCAAATTTGGGTACACTTCCTATAAACATAACCCTACTCACCCTTAAAACCATTACCATTATTACATAAGCGTGTAGTCCAAACACATAGTATGACACAGTGATGTTGATAATAATAATAGTAATAATTTAAATTTCCTTTAACATATTGCCGGCCAACATTCATTAAGATATATAACAGGCCAGCACTGAAAAGTACCTTACACATATAAATATTTACACGAGAAAATAAGATAAGCGATATAGCTAAATAATTTTACATATTGTTGAATAGTTCCGAAAAAAAAATTGTAATTAATAATGATGAGAATAAAAAATATCAATAATAGCAAATGACTAAAGAATGGCTACAAACAGTAACAATATGCAAAAAAACAACAGAATATTATAAATTTAAATATTATAGGCAGAACCTCTACATGACAAATTATTGATATGGGATTTACTTAAATAACTTTCTGAGCTTAGTTTTTCTTTTAAGATATAAGTCAAATGCGACAAATCTAGAATTGGTGCTATGAACACAATGACCTATTAACCTTATCAGAGCTATTGATAAAAAATAATTTTGGATTACGAGAAGCCCGAGAAGGGATATGAACGCCTACATGATCAATAATAATAATAATAATAAAAACCACTTATAATAGGATTTGTTTTTCATTTGAACTTACACAAACATTGGAATGTGTTTCACACATGTGTACTTCGTGTGATTAGATATTTAATTAAGTACTTAGGTGGTAGCATGGTCTTAGGCGTCACTCTTTCATTAGACACATGCTAAAGACGGGGATATTGGAGTTCGGATCTCAGTCGGGTGAACTGAAGGTGTTTAAAAACATGTTTTCTCCTTTACCTCAATACCGTTGCTGAAACATTTCTTCTAAATTCAACCTTTCTCATCCCTGACCCAATAATATAGATACTCGGAGAGCCCAAAAAGGTAGTAAGACGCACATAAAACAAGATAGTTTGTAATCTAAATAGGTATGTTTATAAAATTCTTCTAAATTGAAAACGCATTTGTGAATACCTTGTTGATATAAACGGAAGCTCGTCATTTTTATATACTCTGAACCCTTAAAAAAAATCATATATATATATATATATATATTCTTATTTATTTCATCATTGAAAGTGGTACTGGGCTCAAAACTCACCTACATTCATATCAATAATTATCAAGATTATTATTCTAGGGGCTATTCAATTATGGTTTAAACTTGTATTTTGACCAAACCGGTTTGACCTTTCAAGAGAAAAGAACAAGTTAAATAAAGGTAATCACATTAACAAAACAAACACAAACCCTTCCTCACTCCTGTTTTATCAATTAACATATTTGAGGACGTTGGACATTCTTGTACACAAATTTCACTGAAACGCTATTTATTTATCTACCTGCTACGGTTCTCATGTGATTCAAGGCGTGAGAATAGCAACTGACTGGTTTATTATTATTATTATTATTAGCAATGCGTCTTACTACCCGTTCGGGTTGTACGCACTTACGCTAATGTGTAATGGTAGGGTGACTGTGAGATGAAACGAAGGACCTACAGTTTAACGTGGAATCCGAACCATGGTGGAGGCCTGGCATTCCCCACATTCACAAGATGTCTATGTCAGAGGTGAAGGAAGGGTTTGGTAATCAGATAAATCTTTGACGGGACCGAGGATTGAATCCCGGATCCCCAGCACAGAAGTCTGACACCTTACCCCTAGACCGCCAGGTCACCGACTGGTTTATTACCGACCCATAAGCCTAGGCCACAGACAAAGTATAGATCTACACCTGACACACTGCCTTACCGTAGTTTCACTGCGTTACTTGAAACCAGTTGAGTCCTTGGACACTGGGAGTGCTATTTGAAGTTTTCAGTGATAACTACGCTTCCAAGTGAAACAACTCACTTTCAAATTGTTCTTTGTAAAGGGTTTGCGGTCTGAACATAATAGTTCATCTAAGAGCAACCTAGCCCGCTTCCCTCCTCCAAAAAAACTAACCCCCTTTCAATGAACTAAACTTTTCAGGCGAGTAGTTCGTTCACGATATTTGAAGACTTGTTTCCAACTAGACAATTTGCAAACATTCGATTGAACAACAAGAACCATTGCATTCTAGTTTTGTTTTGTAATTTGAATTCAGAGAAGGCTCGCTTAGGTGTTGGTTTATGGAGAAGGGGTGGGCTGATACCTGAACCTAACTTTGTGAAAGCTGGTTTATTGACTCTAGAAGTAGTTTTTGTATGTTCTATAGCTAACACATCTTTAAAGTGACCTTTTTTTTTAAAAAAAAAATGACCCGCTTCGGTGGCGTAGTTAGCTAACGCGCCCGTTTCGTGTTGAGCTATACTGGTGAGGAAGGAGAAATTGAGGTTTGAACATCGTTGGGTGAACTGGGGGTGGTTTTCCCATAAACGTTTTTTTCCCTCTCCCTCCACGCAAATGTGGGTTCACATCCTCGATATCCAACCTTAATAATTCCTAGCACATTAGTGTAAAGAGTACTTTACGGTACAAACCGAACGGTTAGTAAGACGCAGTGCTAAGTATTAGTATTATTTTAAAAATACCTGTTTGATAGCAATGCTGTCACTTGGGACTACATGTAGCGATCCCCGTGCTGAGAGACCAAAGCTCCCCAAGTAGCTCAGCCATTTTACCCTGGAGATTGTGTGTCTGGTGTATGTATATCTTGTGTGTGACCTAGGTTCAGATTTTAACTGGGTATGCTGAGGGTAGCTTCTCACATGTGTTAGATCAATATCCGCTCCCTAACCCCTACCAAAAGTAATTCAGAGGGATTTTCTCAACCCTTTCTCATAAATTAAACGATTAATTAAATAACGTGTTAAAGGGTTTAAAAATATTTTAAAGGCTTGAACTAAAGTTTTCATTCTTTCCTTTTGTACAATTACACACCAGTAGTAAGGCTCTGTGTAGAAAAATAAGGAACCCAGATAAAACAAGGAAAGTATTCCTAGGTGCCAACTCCTACCCTTAGTAAAAAAAAAAGGATTGAGGTGAAAATCCAGTAGCTGTTTGCAAGCGATTTAAAGCGATAAGCTCCCCACGTGTTTGTTTAGTTGGTCTTCAAAAGTGTGTAGGTGAGCTCTTACCTTATTCTTACTTTGGAGACTTCCTTTGGTAAACACTCCTTTGCCTTAACTTTTTTTTTTGTTTTTCTTTGTTCTTGGTTCGAGATGTTTCCACAAGCTTTCACATAGGCTACCACTTTCTTCTATTCCCCTTTATAAAAACCTTCCTCCTTTCATTTGTTTTTTCCTTCGCTATATACCTAAAAAAAAAGAAAAGTGGAGAGTAAAATAAAAACTCTTATAGTCAACAAGGCAAACTATGTTGGTGAGAATTTCCCATATGTTGCAATTTTATTTTCTCTTCTATTTATGAGCACCGGATCTAGGGGTGCTGGGGTATTTGAGCTCCTATTGTTTCTTTGCGCCTTAAGAATAAAAAACATCCCTGGCTTATCATATTCTTCAATGTGTGAACATGCGACAAATTAAACATTTACTTTGTATCTTTAAAATAAATTCTGTCTAAATAATTAAATCAATTTGATATTTTAAAAGCTATTATTGAACAAACACATACTTTTTTTTAAATTTGTTGCATCAGTTAGAGCAATCTTAGTTAATATAATTGTGTGTTATTATTCATTATGCACAAATATAGGATTTTAATAGCCTTGAATATCAAATTTGTAACAAAATTAGGCCAAGCCAAGTTGACGGTAATAAAGTACATATAACTTACATAAAAATCTACAGTACGCGACAAATAATTTTTAGGTATCATCGACGCATAAAAATACATTTTCTGTTGAAATCTGGTGATTTTTTTTCAATGAAACAATTTTTTCTCTTTACCTTTTTGTAACGTACGCGACCAGGGCTGTTTTCTAGTCATTCCTGGTCTTCTAATGGCAGTGGCAGATATGTAACTTGTCTTCAAAAGTTGGGACTTCATGTAGGTGAGGTTACGTCGGCCCGATGAGTGTATGTGAAGATAATTATTGTGTGGTGTCAGTAGAAGTCTTAAACCTGATTAGATAATTGCAATTAAGGGAAAAATTCCTATTCTCCCACTGAGAATGAAACCCAAGACCTCTAAATTAGAAGCCATAAACTCTTTATTACTCACTGTACTATTGTATTTGTATTATGTAAAACATTTAATAATATTAATCTTCACCAATTTTGTTTGTTAACCAATTGATTTTAAAAGGTATTAATGTGTTTTATTTGAAAATATAGGCCTACCCGCATTGTGTTACACGCAGACTAGATTTAATGCTCGTATTTTCTGGTTTACTGATGACGAGCAGAAGGGTGTACCAATCCTGGCGAGGTGTATTAGGGTGTTTTTTCCCCTAAATTATTTCTCCTAATTTTAATTAAATTTTAGTAGAGCTTATGTAAATTATATTGTTCTCATCTCTACCTCACGAGTTTAATTAAGATGAAAATATATCGGAAGAGAAGAGTGGTAATGATTGGAGCAACAAAAAAGTTGTTTGTGTATTATTATTATTATTATTATTAGGACAGCGTCTTACTACCCGTTCGGGTTATACGCACTCACTCTAATGTGTAGTGGTAGGGTGATTGGGAGATGAAATGAAGGACCTACAGTTTAACGTGGAACCAGAACCACGGTGGAGGCCTGGCATTCCTCACATTCACAAGTTGTGATTAATACACGTCTTGTCAGAGGTGAAGGAAGGGTTTGGTGAACAGATAAATCTGTGCCGACATCGAAGATTGAACCACGGACCCCAGCACAAAAGTCCGAAACCTTACCCCTAGACAACCAGGTCACCTTAAGTTGTCTGTGCAAATTACATATTTTATAAATTCTTTCATCCACTCTAGTATATCATTAAGGTGATTCCTCCGTTAAAATTCAAAAAGAACTGAGCTTTAGTTTTAAACTCAGTCACAAATTTTGAAAATCTGTGAAGCGATTTGTTTACTTAATTCGCGCTTTGTTAATGACCCAAGGGGTATCATTTCTGAAATACTTCCCTCTTGCAAATAGCGTGCATATAGAGTAGAACGTAATGTTGACATTGACCGGTGAATAGTTAATAGTGTTTGCTGACGATACAGTTGGGTGTAGTGTTTATCTCAAACAAACCGGAGTTGTAGCTCTTGTGCCATCAAATAATATTTGGTTTTGGTATATTACTGACACTGGAAACACATTAGGAATCAACAAAACGTCATGGTCTTGTTTTATTTTTATAAGTTTTGGTTCAAGAATTCTGTTTGTAGTTTGCGAAAATATTTTCTCTACCTATTTTATAATAGCATACATTTGTTTTACTATGTAGAAATTGATACAGCAGTTCATCCGTTCATTGTTTGGAAATAGTTCAAATTTATTCGGTTCACTGAAACAAGCGGTTCATATATATGGTTCAATAGTTCAGTCGTTTGTGAACTACAAACTTTGATCAAGCCGTTTGTGAACTACAACATGTAGTTTTTTCGTCAATAAATAACAACTTTAACAGCAGTGATTCTGGAGTTACAGTTTGTAGCTCAGTGAATCATTACTACTAACCATGCCATTTATAGTAGTAAATATTTGTTTATATTAAGACAGTGGTGATTATTTATGGATGCTAAAGAATTGTGCGCATGGGTGGTAAGTATTTTTATGAACAAGGAAACTGTAAACTATGAGAAACCTTTAAACCCATACAAGGCTGCTATAGTATATTTGGAGAATATCTTATTTGTTTGTGTGTATCTGTGTGTGTGTGCTCGGCTAAAGAATACCGGTTGTTTAAGATGGGGATGTGTTGAACACATGTTAAGTGAAGAGTAATTGCAGTTTTTATAGCAAAAATTAGTTTTTTGACCAAAATAATTAAAGTATTTATCCAGTAGAAACAAAGCGAAATTTTCTTCACAACGTGATATCAACAGTTGTTTTAAAATCTGTCATGAACATAGCACCATTATTTGAGAAACTATTTAAATGAAGATGAAAAGTTGTCATTAAATTCCAGGACACTCTTAACAGATATTCAACAATCGTTGATATACTCACGTAAATAAAATTTAACTCTATGTTTCTACTGGAGGAGTATTTTATTTATCTAGGCCAAAAAAATGTTGATTTGAAAACTGTAATTTTTTTTTACCTTTAATCGTTCCCTACACTCCCATTTCAATTTGTAACTTGTAACCTTGTAGTTCCGATTGATCTAGATCACCAAAAAAGGCTGAACTAGTTAAAATAATAGTTCAGTTGGAAGAATCTTTCAATTCTAGCCATTCGTTTGTTAAACATAATTAGTTAATTTATTTTATTTGTCACAGCATCTCACTACTCTTAATGTTAAATTAAGAGGAAATGTACCAACATGTGTGTGTAAGGAGAGTGGGAAACCGTTTAGGAAAAAAACCTGCATTACACACGGCTGGGATTCGAACTATGATAGTCTTTTCATCGGTGATCTAACTTAATACTAGAGGGATGTCCTAGACGGTTTTACCACCGTAAATATATATATATATATATATATATATATATACATATATATTACTCTAATGACACAACCTATACACGTGCTTCATAAAAAATAACCCACATATATTATTCTATGCAATATTTGTGATACCGGCGAGTAAATTGATTTCCTAAGAAATGTACCAAATAATTCTTATCTTATATTTTTTTTCTCGTGAGAAAAAAATATATTTGGCACAATAGGCAAAATGATATTTTGCAACACATTTTATAAGTTTTGTTTACATCAGCGGTAGCCAAAAACTAGCCTTCTATGAGGTCCCACTTCGAGACTTCTGAACATAAAATAGAAAGATTGTTGCCAAAAAATCATTGAGGTGAACTGATATATTTCAAACTTTAAAGTATAAAGTGGAAATCTAAGGAACGTTTGACTTAAAATTAAGAGGCATTTTTTTAGAAAGAATTCATGGTTTGGCATTTGTTCAACATAACTGTTTACTATTTCAGCCAGATTCATGCATTTTTAATTAAAATGAACCAGCATCTACATTGTATTATTTTCAAAATGTCACACATTTTTATAGAAAAAAATAGAATAACCTGGCTTTCAAAAAAGATTCCCTTATTAAATGGTGATATTAATTTTTATTGTAAATAGCAATTTTTTAGTACCACGTCTTATTACCCGTTCGGGTTTTAACATGTATACTAATTACTCAAGTGATAGGGATAAGGAAGGTTAAATTTAGGGACATGCATCCGCATTTGCTAGGGGGGCAGAGTATAAAACCACTCTCAGTACACCTGACCAGAATTGAACCTCAATCTCCCCATCATCAGTATTCCATTCTATTGCGAGGGTGATGTCTTAGACCATTCAGCTACCAAAGTAGGTAATAGCATATTTATATATGATAGGAATAATCTTCAGTATACTCTATACACTCAATTGTTACTAATGATCTACATTAATTTTAAGGTTTTTGAATGGTTTATGAGAGAAACAGCATTCCACTCCTCTAGCGAACATTAATGGGAATCAAACCACAGAATCCTAAATCAGGTTTAATCCTGATCTAGTGTACACCTAACAACTATGATAACAACAATTTAAGTTTAGGATGAAACACGTGAACAGTTAAATATGCCTTGTTCCAATGGCATGTGGTGGCATCTTTCTAGGGTAATAAAATGTATTTAAAGCTGTTTTCTTGATATAGTTTCATCCCCTTGGTCACCATTTGACCAATCATAATAGGTTCTGATCTACACAGCTCATATGGGAACATATTTCCTTTGGTACTTGACCAATGAGTATTCTACGGAGTGACCAGAATAATTCATTAGTAGCAATAGTTCAAACAAGCTATGATTATCCTAACAACATTCCATGAGACGCCACTGTGATGGCGTGTGAGCTATTATGTATAAAAAGGTTTAATATATTTTCCCTTAAATGTTATATCATGATATATTTTGTTAAAGATATTCAAACATTAAAAGTTTAAAATTAATTCCAAGAATATAAAGCTACCAATTTTTTTTTAAGTATATATTCCTTTAATGATAACAGTAAAACTTTAATTAAACAAAATTGTCACGCGGACGCACAAAAAAAGTTACGACTTAGGATAAGGAGTTTTTTTTAAGACACACTAACTAGATTAGAATTTTATTGTTTTTAGGAACGAGTAAAATAAGAGGGTTAAGAAATTATGTTAGAAAAGTAATGGCGCGTATAAAAAGTGTAAAATAAAAAATACGGAAATGAAACAAATGGATTATAAAACAGGCAAATGTATTCAGACATTTATAGCAGGCCTGGTAAGAGTAGGGTGCCAAAAATTCTCCCCTATGATGCTACAAACCAAAATAAAGCTTTCTATTTTCTTTTATCATAAAAAAAAGTTTTGCTTGGAGTGTGTTTTTGCATAAACATTTTCAAAATACTCGTAGATATTCATAAAAATCCTATATATTACATAGAAAACAAAATAATATATTTCCAAATGGTATTGGCTATATACGTATGTGTAGCAATAATGATGTGTTAGATAAAAGTCACGAATATAAAAATACATATAAAATATTAAGATTGGATTCGAATTGTTTCTTATTTAATCATCTTGGACTAAGATTAATTTTGTCTTTCAAGTAAAATGGTTTCATTAACTTTATTATTGTTTTATCTTTGTCAATTATTACTTTGCATTTATTTTGATATATTTTTGTCAAAAAAATTTTTTAAGGAAATAATTCATATATATTTGAAAGTGTTTTATTATCCATCATCATCCTCATTCTCAACCGTTTCCAGCCTGTGGCCGGATCTGTTCGGTAAAATGCCTCCATCTTACTCTATCCTTCCACCATTCTTCCTATTTTAGCCTAATTTCTTCCATTCTTCTTCTCTCACTTGTACACTTTTTGATATCCACTCTTCCCATATCTTTCTTCACCTCTCTGGCTGTCTTTATCTTACACTCTTAATTTACATAATTTTCTTTGTCAACCTCTCTTTTCCCATCTCCATTACTCGCCCATACCATCTCATGTATTCCAACATCCTCATTACATGCCCATACCATCTCAGCCTTGCTTCCTCTACTATCTCATGTACCCCAATATCCTCATTACATGCTCATACCATCTCAGCCTTTCTTCCTCTACTATCTAATGTACTCCAATATCCTCATTACATGCTCATACCATCTCAGCCTTGCTTCCTCTACTATCCCATGTACTCCAACATCCTCATTACATGACCATACCATCTCAGTCTTGCTTCCTCTACTATCTCATGTAACTCCAACATCCTCATTACATTCCCATACCATCTCAGTCTTGCTTCCTCTACTATCTCATGTACCCCAATATCCTCATTACATTCCCATACCATCTCCGTATTGCTTCCTTTACTATCTCATGTACTCCCTGTACCCCCACCATTTTCCGGATAAATTAGTTCCCGCCAAAATATATATATATTCCTAACAATGTCAATTTAGTAGGTTTTTAGTAAATGACATATTTGACCCATAGATACATATGGTATCCGGTTCAGTCGCCTGTGTGTGTGTTTGTAGACTTAAGCCGCTCTGGTGGTACAGAATGTAGCCCTTGGAGTTTGTCTACACGTCATACCCGCCTTATATAAGATGATGTGATGATAGTGATTATGAACGTATTGAGTCAGTAGGGAACCTAACTTAAGATTAATTACTGTTAGTGACCGTTGGGACAATTTCTCATTCCGAGAAAAATACTCAAGGTTTCAATTGAATTACAAAGTTTCCCAAAACCTCAACACATCGAGGCAATTTAATATTAAACTGTGTTTTGAGTTTATTTTTTATTTTTCAATACCACGTCTTACTAATCGTTCAGGTTATACACTTACTAATTCGCTAAAGGGTTTAGGAATATGAAGGCTATATTTGGAAGAAGTATACTTGCATTTGCGTGGAGAGAGAGTGAAAAACCAGCTTGGAGAAAAACACCCTTAGTAAACCCGATTGAGACTCCAACCTCAATCTCCCGGCTATCGGCAGTCTATTCTACTGCGAAAGTAACGCGCGTTAGACTATGCGGTCACCAAAGTAAGTTTTTGAATGTTAAGGGGGGGGGGGGCGTGATTTTCGTGGACAAAGAGATGAATGAATGGAGCTGGAGTCCCGATAGAGTGTACTAAGAGTGTTTTTTTTAAATCCTAGATGCTTTACAACCTCCCCACCCCCCTTCTACGCAGATGAAGCTACATTTCATCTAACATGATATCTTCCTCATACCTACACATTAGCGTAATTCATGTATATATATAACTCGAATAAATTATAAAGCGCAGTGTAGGAAAAACACGAATAAAGTACATTACCCGTGTTTTATAGACAAACATTATAAGACTATCTATTTTCCGTGAACAAAGCGGAGATAGGCCACTTTGCCGCCAACACACCCCGCTGTGCTCTGTGCCATAGGGACTAGCAGTAGTAGTATCACCCTTTTATCTCAAGGGCTAGACTTAGCGCTGTATCTATTGCATTAGTGGGCCCTGAAGACCCAAAGCCCTTAGCCCCAGACGACTGGGAGTACACAATAGGGACAAGCGATGAAGGGTCCTTGCATCGACACCAGAAGTTTCCCTGAACGACGAGGCTTTAGAGAAAGATTGATTGGATACACATCCTGATGTTATATAATATGTTAATAATAATTATAATAATAATAATAATAAAAATAAAATCACGGAAAATAATAAATTATCACCGCGTCTTACTACCCGTTCGGGTTATACGCACTTACACTAATGTGTAATGGTAGGGTGATTGTGAGATGAAATGAAAGACGTACAGTTTAGCGTGGAATCCGAACCACGGTGGAGGCCTGGCATTCCCCACATTCACAAGTTGTGGTTAATACACGTCTTGTCAGAGGTAAAGGAAAGGTTTGGCAATCAGATAAATCTGTGCCGGGACCGAGGATTGAACCCCAGACCCCCAGCACAGAAGTCTGACACCTTAACCCAAGACCAACAGGTCACATTTTTTCCGTGATTTAAAATGTTTCAAATCACATACAGGTTTTGGAAGAATATATACTGTGCCTGACTAGCAAAATACCATCCAAATTAAGTAAAGTGAGCAAATGATATGTTCCATCCTCTATCCAGGTTGACCAACACTTACTAAATCTTAAATTAAACCCTTAATAATTTTAAATTAATTGTGCACATAATTATAACACAGACCAACACTGGAAGCTGAGCCAGCTGTGTGACAGACAGATATTTACTCTCAGTCAATATCTTCGCTCGGATTTATAGTGTGTTGATATCTATCCCATAGCTTTAAAGGCTGGATGTGTAGTATTCTGTATAATCCGTACTGTCATAGATTAATTTAGTTTGTCAATAGTGTGCTTATTTATTATGTGATCCTGGTATTAAATTAAAATACTCCTAAATGAGAAGATCAGATGGACAGACAGGCTGACAAATAAAGTCCTAACAAGAGTGGGTGAGAAGAGAACCATTTTGGATGTGAGTCTTGTAATTAAAGTAAAATGAATAGAACACATCCACATGAGGAGCTGTCATTTGAATGACGTCATAGAATGAAAGGTTGCGGAAATGAGGAGCTTAGGAAGAAAATGGATTCAAATGTCAGATGATTTGAAGGAAAATTCTGGGAGCTGAAGAAGGAGGCAGAAGACAGGGCGCACTGGAGGTCTAAGGTTCACTGACAAAAGGAATGGACCTGCCGTAAGACAGAACCACTAATAATAATGTTTTAAATGCATAGTTTTTAAATATATGGTGTTTTATCTCTGTATTTATTAATGTAAAACCAAAATAGCTGAAATGGTTTGAACGGTAATAATGATACGTGGGCAAACCTTTTATAAACTCTACCTTGCCCTTTATATACAAGTTGAGGAGAGGTTAGAATGAAAATAAGGCGTTAACTACAGGTTAGTTGAGGTTTTTTCATTTATTTGAGGTATTTAACGTGTACTTGCTGAGCTGACTGATTATATCAGCACATAAAAATTTTTAACGAGCTAGAGAGAAAGAGTCTACCAATTTTGACGGGAAAGGTATTTACATATACCCTCCGGGGCCATTTTAAATGCCACAATCAACATGGGACCGACGGCTTTATTTCTCTTCTGAATGAAGTTGTGATATGGATTTTTATTAATCTATAAATATCTGTTGACCCTAACTGGGTTTTAACCAATAAACATCGGGTCCAGAGACGGGAACTTTACCACAAGACGAGTAGTTAAAGAATCGAAATTTTTCCCACGTTTCTAGTAACTTTTGAGCTGCTCAATACACCCTTCCTAAGCCCCTTTTGGGTATTAAGAGACCCTTAACTTCTAGACCAATACCTCATCGATACCCCTCCTGTTTTTTGTTGATTTATGACGGACACTTAATAAATCTTGTAAAGTTCGTGGTGAGGTTTGAGTTCTGTTTCCTACCACCTGATGGTGCTAGTGAAGGAGATATTGGAAACACTTTGTAAAGGTTATCTTCACGTGATAGACACTTATTTTATGTATTTACCTTTCTTCTACGATACTTGACTTTTACTTGAAGTACTGCATAGCCTTTGTTCCTTATAATATTATATATCAATACTATTATATAATATTACTATATTATTATATCAATAACTTTTATAATCTCAGCCATCTGGGTCATTTTTCTCAAGCTCTAGATTTACCAAATTTTACTTTTATTATTATAAAACTATCAGTAGTAGGCTACCCTGAATTGCCCGGCTTAATTGCCGAATGCATTGCTTTATTACACTGGGAAAAACTTTTCTTTGCTTCAAACAGACAGAGAGAAAAGCTCTTCATTTTATTCCGTCCAGACTAGTTTTTAATGAACTAAAAAATTTATTATAAAAAGTAACAAAAAATTTAAAATCATATTTTCTAGGTGCGCATGTTTGTACACAGGGGTTAGAAATTTTAAAACTTCAGACCTATACGTGTGGTAGATGTCAAGCAGTGCTCAAGGTAGACAGAAAAATTCTTCATTTAATTAATATAGGTTAGAGTCAAACTCATATATGAGGAACCCATCACCATTATGCGTTTTAATATTATGTTGCACACTAAAATATTTGAAAATAATTATATTTCTATATTATGATGGGAGAAAGCTACGACATACAATGAAATATAATGGAATATAATGAAAGGAGTATTTTGCGGGGATGAATGATTATAATTACGGAAATCAGCGGTGGCTGTAGTATCAATAATAGTTATTAGTAGCCGATCATATCAACACATACAGTAAATTAAAGACTGACTAAATTATTATTATTATTGTTATTATTAGTCCCGCGTATTACTACCCTTTCGGGTTATACGCACTTACGCTAATGTGTAATGGTAGGGTGATTATGAGATGAAATGGAGGACCTACAGTTTAACGTGGAATACCGAACCACGGTGGAGGCCCGTCATTCCCCACATTCACAAGATGTCTTGTCAGAGGTGAAGGAAAGGTTTGGTAATCAGATAAATCTTTGCCGCGACCAAGGATTGAGCCCCGGCCGCCAGCACAGAAGTCTGACACCTTACCCCCAGACCGCCAGGTCACCAACAAAGACTGACTAAATCTCAATTCATTTGAAAGGCTGCCGATGACGGGGAAATCAAAGTTTGAACCTCGGTCGTTGTTGTAATGAGGGTTTTTTCCAAATAGTTTTTCAATATACCTTCACGCAAATGCTTATACATTTAATATATAGCCTTCATAATCCTTAAAACCATTAGTTTGATTAGTATATATGCATATAACCCTAACGGGTATAAAGAGGATTTGCTAAATAAATTATTTTTGAATGTATTTTATTGGTTTATTAATTTTATTTAGGTAACCAAAACTATAATGTTTGTTGATTTTGATAACTCTAACTCCTTTCATTGACTTAGTACCTCAATTCCCTAATTTAAATTTATGTCTAGCTATAATTGGTTTCACACGTATAATTATATAATATGTTGTCATTTTTATGTATGCTTCAGTGATGGCCTGCTATAAGCCTTGTGGCTGCTGGTCAGAAAAATGAAATTGAAATAGTATTATTATTATTATTATTATTACTAGACAAATATACAACCCCAATACTATAGCTAAATGGTTAAAGGGGCCTACCCAAAATATCTAAAGGACCTATGTATGATCCCCGGTGAGGTTTATTAATTAATTGTAAACTTTTCCCTCCTGCTAACTAATTGATAAGATACATCAAAATTAGAAAAATAATTGAATCCGAATCATCGTTTTACCTCCATATGGCGAATCTTGAATTAGAATTAAAAACTTTGGAAAAATTTTATAAACAAAATAGTAAATATAAATAGAGGGCCTACTAGAAATAAAAACTAGGAAAAGCAAATAGATATGAACTTGATGTAATGTATTTATTAACATTAACACATGACAGTATAAGTGTTATTATGTTGACACCTAGCAACAAATATGTAGTATTATGGCTAATAAAACCAATTCAGAATTTTGCAAAAAGAAAAAATATGTATATCTATTTAAAATTATGAATAAGATATTTTTTTCAACTCATATAAACTTAAATTTCCTCAAGGATCCTTGCTATAAGAAGGTTTGAGGTTATTATGTTATTTAAAAATAGATCAAATCTAATTTAGTATAATTTGTCAAGCTACTACACACGTTCATTTTGCGTGCGCTTTATAATGGCTCTTTCTACCGTGAAACGACTGTACATAGGTTCTCCAACGTCAACTAGGAGCTACTTCACATCTCGACCACTTCTGGTTATTTATAACTGAAATTGAAGTTTCTATTTCCTCTACTGTAAACTATACTGAGGGTCAGTTATGTCTCGTGTCTTCATTTTTAAGGTGGGATTGAAGGGTTAGTGTTTTGGCGATTTTTATGGGGGAAAAAATGTTTTTTTGCTAAAATAAATAAAATACTGCTCCAGTTGTAATATAGTTTAATTTTATTTGCGTGGACATATTGTAAACACCCTTTTTTTTTAGAGAAACGATAATCAGGGCGTTACAAGATAATAACAGTATATTTGAATGGAAATCAAAGTAACAGTCGATATACAATAACAATTCATAAATATATACATATTAATTAGTATGTCCAAAGTCAAAGACTCTAATTTAAATGAGAATATTTCATAAATATATAAATATTGACTAGAGCGTCCAAAATTGAAGACTTTACTCTTAAACAAGAATATTTCATAAATAGGTTTATATAAATATTGACTAGAGTGTCCAAAGTCGAAGACTTTATTATTAAACAAGAATAATGCATAGTTATATAAATATTGACGTGTTGACCAGAGTGGAAGACTCAAATATTAAACAAGCTCGCCTATTATGGCATCAATCTGGGCATTACAATAATTAAAGATTTCAAGATTACTAAGCATATTCATTATAAAGTGTCCACGCCTCCCGTGCTAATAATCCGTCCAATGACGTAATAAAGACACGTGATATAAAGAAGGGCATTTAAAATATATCTTACAACAACAAATAAGTTCACGAGCACCTTAATATTAATTGTACAGCGTTAAATATAAGTGTTCTGCCTAACAATGAATCCCAAAGAGATGGAGTCATAAAGTATTATACAAATCAAGGGCGGTCAGCTTCCCCTTTAACCATTTAAGGCAGTCCAAGGCCATAGAAGTTACAAGTATACTATAGACCACTAAGTGTTCGTTTCACACATACTAATAAAAGTTAATAGGTGCTATCAAAGTTAATTTTCCATAAAATTTGTTCTCCAGTGAACGGTGCCAACAATTAATCAAAAAGTCGGTAAGAGTGCAATAAAAGGTTAAACGCCTGGCGGCGAAAAAAGAAAGTACGTTTACATTTGAGCAAAGATTATGTTCCTCCAAAAGGTTAAATGAAATAAGAACATGATTGCAAATTAATCAAGTTTATACCAAAAACCCATACTATAGCTGAAGTTTTAAATTTATTAGAGCAAATCAATAATTTTTAAAAGATTCCCACACATTTAACCGAAAGAGAATTTTGAATGATATAATTGGAGTCCAACGGTTTGGAGGGTGAGTGTTGCGCCATTTGATTTGAACTGTTACAGTGTAACTTGTTACATTATCAACAGTTGTTGAATATCTGTCATTAGCATAGTGGCATTAGATGAGAAACGTTTTAAATGAAGAGGAAGAATGACCTGCCTCGGTGGCGTAGTTGGCTAACGCGCTAGTCGTGTTGAGCTCGACTGCTGAGGACGGAGAGATCGAGGCTCGAATCTTGGTCGGGTGAACTAGGGGTGGTTTTTCCTAAATGGGACGCGGTGCTAAATATTAATATTATTAAGAGGAAGAAATGTAATTAAATTCCAGCACATCATTGACAGATATTAAAAAACTGTTGATATAACCACGTGAATAAAATTAAACTATGTTTGTTCTGCAGAATCATTTGATTTATTTTAACCAAAATATGGTTTAATATAGAAACTGCGAAAATACTGGCCCTTTCTCGCTTCGCCTGCACTACCACCTTAACAACTCACAAACTTCATAGCTAGTTATTTTCCTCTACGTCTCCTCTATACCTCAACCTAAAGTCGCACAAGTTATACCAACTGTTTCTGAGGAAAATATCCTCCTTGCAACAATCTACCTTTACCCTCCACCCCTAGCCCACACCCTAGCCTCTATCCTTGTTCTTCCTACATGTAGGAAGTTAACGTTAAGTTCTATGGCAACACGACAGGTTTTGAAGACAGTGTGACCAACACACACACACGCGCGAACAAACTCATTCTCCCCCTTCTCCCCTTCCAAAGAAACTTCCATGTTAAGATATGCAGTCCTTGAAGACTACCAAACTTTAGACTTTCGCGGTCAGGGAAACGGAAGATATTTGTCTGTGACATCAAACTTCCGGTCTAGGACCTAAGGAAGAAATACAGGAGAGGGAAATTTGTTTGCGAAGTGGGAGAGCGAGTTTCGTTAGTAAAGTTGGATACCATGTTTTGGAGTATTTTGGTTGATCTTGTTTCGTTGAAATGGAAGGAGGTTTCTAGTATTTGATGAAAAGTTTTTTTTATTTATTATTGTCGTTTTAAGTGTAAGAAATTGCTATTCTTGAAAGAGGGAAGTGGGTAAGGGGATAAAGTTATTAAGAAGAAAAAAAAATTTGTGTTAGTTTAATGAGAGATGTTGGTCAAACAAATTAGATATATGTATTGTGTCAGAGTATTCCAGCTATCTACTCTACTGTTTTTTAAGCTTATAAAATAAAATAAATTGAAAGTTTAAGAAATTGTAATTTACTTAGTATGAAGTATTATTAATTAAAATGCTTCGAAAATGTTACATTCAATTAAATATACACTTCTACTAATCATTCTAATATTGCTAGTTATGAGGTAGGGTGAATTTTAAATAATTATACTTGAATTTACGTGAAGGGATAGTGTAAAACCATTTAGGGAGAACCATTCTCAATATACCTGGCCGGGACTCAAACCTCGATTGCCCCATCATAGGCAATTCAGTAAACAGCAAGAGTGGCGCGTTTGAGAATGAGGCCACCGAGGTGGGTAAAACAAATAGTCAATTGCCAACACACAGCTACTAAAGATAAATATATATTTAGATACATAAATTAGAATTTAAATCTGTTTACTTTGAAACTAGTAAAAATAAAAATTGATTACTTTAACAAATATTAAGTAAAGAAGTTCTCAGACAGTTCTGTTTCCAGACGTGAGCTTATTACAAATTTAGACAACTCTAACACCCAACTAGTTAACATGTACAGGTTAAAAATAGTTTAAGTGAATATTTATAGCATGTTCAAGTGCAAAGTTTTCAAGTAAATTTCAGTGGTTCTTAATATGCTTAATTTTTGTGTCAATTTAAAGCCTAAGATATTAAAAAAAAATAATCTTACATATTTTTTTTATCATGGAGTTAGAAGCTTCGTCATAAAACCGGCCATATATTCACAGATTAAAGTGGGATGTAAGGGAATGCGTGAAAAAACAGTGTTTTTGCAGTTTTTATATCAAAACTCTTTAGTAAAAATAAGTAAAATAAACATTCAGTACAAACATAGAAATTAAATTTCTTCACGTGGCGATATCAACAATGGTTTAATATCTGTAAATGGTGTCCTGGATTCAAATTTCAACTTTTTTCTCTTCGTTTAAAAAAGTTTCTCATCTAATTCCGCTATGTTCATGACAGATATTCAACAACAGTTGATATCACCGTTTGAAGATTATTATTATTATTATTATTATTATTATTATTATTATTATTATTATCACCACGTCTTACTACCCGCTCGGGTTATACGCACTTACGCTAATGTGTAATGGTAGGGTGATTGTGAGATGAAATGAAGGACCTACAGTTTAACGTGGAATCCGAACCACGGTGGAGGCCTGGCATTCCTCACATTCACAAGATGTCTTGTCAGAGGTGAAGGAAGGGTTTGGTAATCAGATAAATCTGTGCCGGGACCGAGGATTGAACCCCGGCCGCCAGCATAGAAGTCTGACACCTTACCCCTTGACCGCCAGGTCACCTTGTGAAGATAATTAACCTCTATGTTATTAATGGAGCAATTTTTTTTTAATTTAGCAAAAAAAGGTTTGCCATAAATACTGCAAAAACCCTGGTCTTTTCTCGCATCCCATTCCATTTCATCTTAACCTAAACTATATGAAGATATCAGAAAGATTTTTTGAATGTGTATATAAGAACTAACTTGTTATTTATCAGATCTTCACGCAGGATGCTTTTTATATTTCGTATCCAATATTAAAAAATAAATTTTACTATCTGATCTTAAAGGAATTGTTTATGTAATATTGCTTTTTTTTTACAGGAAATAGAACAACTGTTTAATGTGATAAGAAACATTAAAGCAAAATTATTACTATAATCCTTTACCACCACAGTTGGCGTTGTCTAGCATCGCATAGCTTAGAATAGAGAAATGTGTACGAGATAGAATATATAATGCTTCTTTAAAATATTTGTATTATAAAGAGACCTACATATTTGTAACGATAAGTAATTTCATATCTCAAATAGTTCAGGAGATATAATAATAAAAAAAGATAATTTACGGATCAAACCGGACCCCTTAAAGTCATTTTATCGAAATATTGAGAGAGGCCGTTTTGTTGGGAATATTTATAAATGTTTAGAAATTAAACTTAATTAAAAATCGTAATAGCCGATTTTGTGAAAATCAACTTTTTCCCTTTTTGCCCTTAAGTAAACTACCGTCAATTTTAGGGTTGGATATCCAATTCTGAAAATCCCTTGGGGCAACCCTATGAAAATCCCAAATCCCAAATTTTATCCCGATTGGTAAAATAGTTTGATTAAATTTCATTTCTAAACATTTATAAATATTTCAAACAAAATGACTTCTCTCAAAATGACTTTAAGGGCTCCAGTCTGATGCGTAAACTATCTTTTTTCTATATCTCCTGAACTATTTGAGATGTGAAATTACTTATCGTTACAAATATGTAGGTCTCTTTATAGTTAAAATATTTTATAAGAAACATATTTTTATAAAACCAATAACTTTCAAGCTATTCGTAAATAAATTTTTAACTTTTCGAACACAAAAGGTAAAAGAATTGCGACCACAAAAGAAGATCTAACCTGAAATGTTTTTGGATGTCGACGTCTCAAGACCCTCCAAACCCTAAAAAGTGGTATTTGCAATGACGTATGTCTGTGTGCCTGTTTAAATTTAGAATCAAGAGTAGCTTAAAAAAGGGCGAAAAGAGAAAAAAATCGATTTTCTCAAAATAGCCTATAATGATTTTGATTAAAATTCGTATCTAGGTGTTGATTAAGATTATAAAAAAACTGGCTCTTTTCATTTTACGATGAAAATGAATTTTAGGGTACTTTACAGAAGCATAAACTTCCGTATCTCTGCAACTATTTGAGATACTAAATAACTTATCATTGAAAAATTATATTACTATTAAAAATAAAAAACTTTTTTATAAAATATATTTTTTTAAATCCAAAAGTTTCTGAGATATTGTAAAATATATTAATACAATTTTTTGAGCTTTAGTTGTAAAGAGATATTACTTAGGTTTTAATGTAATAATTTTCCAATGTCATAGAGTAATTAAATATAAGTAAGTCTCTAAAAGTTTATGTTTTTTTTCCCCTTAAACGTCTTAGGAGAAATATTTGCACAACAAATATCTAAATCCATTTTAGACTCAATCGTCAATATTTACATTTTTTATTGGTCAAAATTTATAATTGAGGAATTTATTATCAATGCGATGGCATGAAGATTAGCAACACCTAATAAAATGTCGAAAATTGTAACCGGAAATTGAAATTTTAATATGATGTGTTGATACTTGTGGACCCAACATTGTTCTTTTTTTATCGGTCCAAACATACAAATGAGGACATTGATTCTTTAAAAACAAAACAAAAAAATATTTAAAACTGGGGCTAAAGAAATAAGTTTTACATAAGTATAGTGCAATTTATGCTTGAGTTTGCTACTGTATATTATTTAGTTTCACATATATTACGAGCTTTGAGTAAATATCTCAATTTTTAAACAATAGAGTTAGAAAGTTCGTGCGGAGTTCCGTACCATTTATTTATCATGAGTATTGTTTAAAAACAGAACAAAGTAGACAAATATCGGAAGGGTTAAATTTTAAATCAATACCACGTATAAATACAACAACAAAAGTTAAAAAAAAGACACCAAGTGAATTATAAATACTGGGTGATGTTGTTTCTGCTGTATTTTTTATAACAAGTATTTATTTATCAAGAGTGTATGGACAGCCGGAAACAAGGGCGCTGAGCGTCCGAGTAAGAGTTATGGGTTCAAAAGATCGTGAAACTTCTGAGGGTAGCAGCAGCCCTCTCCCCATACTACCCTCCACAACTCCGGCGTCTCACGGGACGAGGAGATTTGTGATGTCTTCCTGTAAGAGAAAGATAAAAGACACATGGAAGGTTGGGGCAACAAGTATTTAACTCCAACTTTGAAAGTCTTTTGGTATTGACAATCAGTTCTTCAATTGGGGTTAGATAAAAAAAAAAGCGATGAGTAATCAGTATCTTTGCTGTTATAATAGCAAAACATGTATTTAGACAAACCGTACTAGTAGTTCTAATAATATTACCCCTCGCTCACTCCATGTTAATTTCGTTACTACAGTCTTACTAGTAGTTCTGCGAAGAGTAGACCTCACTCCCTCTATGTTATTATTATAACTGCAATCTTAATATAGACTAAATATTTGGATTTCAAGCTTAAATATATATCTCCTAAATCTATCTATCCTTGATATGTAGCTAATATTTTCTCTTGGTGATAAAATTAGACAGAAACATTTTGTTTTCTTAATCTATACAAAAATAAAATGTTATCAGTTATGCAATTTTATACTTTAGCTAGTATCGCTGGATCTTACCGCTCAGTTTCTGAACAGACTATACTACATCCAATCCCCCCAGACCTAAATATCAGTGGGAAGCTGTAAGTATCAATTCCTCCATTTATAAATGTCTAGGTTATTCCTGAACGTAAAGCCAACACTTTTTGACTCAGTAAATAAACAATATACCAGCCCATTTAATGTGTTGGAACATTTTAACGTAATTCATAAAGATATTATAAGAGCTTTTATGCCTATTGAATTAAAGGTACCTGGTTCATTTTCAGGTATGACCAAAATATCTATCATTGTTCAAAATGCGGAGTTCACCTTTCGCCATAATGATGATAAATTTACAACTGAGGGCCAGGATGTTGTGTGTGTTCTTGATTTAAGCTAGTTAAAAAATTTTTGCTGCTATATATTATCAGTTTGTTCAGAAAGTGCACGTTTAAAGTGATGATGTAGGAGACGCTAAAAAAAATAGAATTTTTTGCAGTTTTTAATGGCAAAATATTTTTTTGTCAAAGGAAAACAAATATTTCTCCAATATAAACATAAAGTTTAATTTTCTTCCCCCGGTGATACCAACAGTGGTTCAATATCTGTCAAAGGTGTCATGGAATTAGATGACACCATTTTCTCTTCATTGAAAAAGTTTTCCGACTCATGCTGCCATGCTCTTGACCTTTTCTCGCTTTCCCTACATCCCCAGATTAAATACCTATTCTAAAAATAAGCACGTGAATATTACAGCCTCAGCAAAACAAAAATCACACCGCATCCACAATATTTCTCCCCAACCTGAAGATTAACAATCATGCAAGTGACTATACACAGAGCAGAAGAGTTCTTACTCCCAGAAACATTGGTGGGGGGTGGAACAAGGGGTGGCTGGGCGATAAAAAGAGTTGTCGGTGGGAGGGGGTGAGGGGAGGGGATGGGGAAGGGTTGGTAATGACTTCACAAGTGTCGGGGACTCGTTTTAGAACGCAACTTGGAATGGGAACGTGCCGATTAACTGTGGCTGTATTTCAGCACGGATGACTCGCTGAAGCACCCCACAAACCCAACCCCCAACCCCCCAACCGTCCCACCCGACCCGAAATAAAAACCTTCCACCATCACCACTTCGCGGAATAATTGCGATACGTATCCTACGGCTATTTCGACACACCCTCAAACCTATCTTCGATTTTAGTGTAAAAATGATTTTATCTCTTTTTTAATATATATATATATATATATATATTTATTTTCAGAGAAAAGAGAGAGAGAGAAATGTTTCCCTACTATGACGTTAAAAAATGTTTTGTTCACTTGCTTTTGAGAACTAAATTATTGTAATTGTTTCTAAAGAGTTGTTGGAATGTGCTTTCTCTCTGATAAGGCTTAACAGCGCTGACATCTATTAAAATATCGAACACGTACAGATTATTTTAATAAATCCGTGAACAAGATATCAGCGAGATTTAAAACTTATAATAATAATAATATTTTTATCGTTTTACAAAATGTTTGGAAATTCATTCATTGTTTTCAAATGTGAGTTAGTGTTTTTTCACTTTCTAGTGAATAGACAAAAAATAACTAGACGTTGCCCAGGGTAACCATGCAATGAATAGCGTGGCTATCCAGGAAAACGCATTTATTGACTTCAAGCAAAGAGACAAAAAAAAATTCTTTATTTTATTTTTTCCCATCCATTTTTTAATAAATTTTAAAACATTTAATAAAAAATTTCAAATTCCATCTTTGAAGTGCATACATTCGTACACAGGAGCTACTAATTTTAAAATGTCAGACTTGTTTGTGCGGTAAATATCACGCTACGATCATGACGTGTAAATAAACTCTTCATTTTATTAAAATAGATCGAAGATGATAAAGTATGCATGTTAGTCTGACTAAAGTCACAGATCAACTGTCTTGTATTTTAATTAATCCCAACCCGCCTCGGTGGCGTAGTTGGCTAACGCGCTTGTCGTGTTGAAGCTTGGCTGCTGAGGATGGGGAGATCGAGGTTCGAATCTCGGTCGGGTGAACTTGGGGTGGTTTTTCCTAAATGGTTTTCCACTCTCCCTCCACGCAAATGCGGGTTCACTTCCTCTAATTCAACCTTCCCAAGTCCTAATCCATTAGAGTAATTAGTACTTAAAGCGTATAACCCGAACGGATAGTAAGACGCGGGGCTAAATATTATTATTAATTAATCCCAAAACTTTACCCAAAATTACACCTAAACTCTTTAGTATCAATGAGTTTTAAATTTATCTCGACACCTCAGAGAGAAAGAATTGTGATCGTCAAAAAATATTGAATTTGAGATTGTGATAAATGTCAAAGTTTTATGTCTCACTGAAATAAAAAAAGAGGGATTTTGCGATGTCATCTGTCTGTCTGTACCTCGGACTAGAGCCGACACTATTTTACAGGTTGGATTATTACTTGGTATCTGGTTTTTTTTTATATTCCCTGCCCCTCCAACGAGGGATTTTCGAAATTAGGTATTTAGTCCAAAATTTAAGGGTAGTTTACTGAAAGGCAAAAAGAAAAGAAAAAAATCGATTCTCTCCCAATTTGATTTAACGGTTTTGATTAAACCTTATGTATATACATTGTTTATTGTTATAAACAAGATGTAAATTCTCATTTTCTCACGTAAATGACTTTGCGTGTACTTTGCATAAGGATATTCTCCAATTTTAATAGTTTATCCACAGGTATTTGATATACGAAATATCTTATAGTTGTGAAGTTTTAGTACTATCAAAAATACAAATATTTTACTTTAAAAATATTTGTATAAACCCAATCATTTCTTAGTTATAATTCAATATGTATATACACAATTTTTAATTCAGTTCTTTGAAAATGAATTTGATTCTCATGCTCTTGAGTGGCCTAAACTGTTTCTCCTTAGTTCCTAGTTCCTAATGCCATAAAGTAGGTAAGAAACTATTTAATTTCATTTATAATATTTGGTGCAATGTTTCTACAACAATGTATATACCTGATATTTCGTTTCACAAATCCTACGAGTATTTAGTAAATGTTTATTTTAAGATAAAAAGAGAGAAAAAGTCTTTGCGGAGCACCGTGATATTTAATATTTTACTGTGATTGCTCTTTATTAAAATATAGTTTGCAATATTATTTTACCTCTTAATAAAAATAATATAAACATGCAAACCATTTAAGATAATCGGAACCTGCCTGCCTTGGTGGCCACATTGTCTAAGGAATAACTTTTTAAATAGACTGGAAGGGAAGACCGGGGTTCGAATCCTGGTCAGGTGTACAGATGGTGGATTTTATCTAAATTGGTTCTACGCTTACCTTCACGCAAATGTGGGTGCATTTTCTCTAAAATCAACCTCTAACATTCCTACACTATTATTGTAGATACGTGGATATTAGGATGGGTATTAAGATGAAGTGTACAGGAAATAAGACTATAATGGCATGGGAGAAATATCCTCAAATAAATTAGGTAGTCGTTTATGATCGGTTTGAAAGTGCGACTTCACTGACACCGATCGGTTCAGGTATATATCTTTATTTTAGCACCGTGTCCTACAAACCATTCAGCTTATACGCCTATTTTATAAATAGGTTAATGGTTTTAACGATTAAGAAGGTGGTATCTAGATGATTAGTACCCGCATTCACGTCAAGGAATAGTGGAAAATAAATTCGGAAAAAACACGCTCAGTACACCCGACCAAGATTCGAACCTCAATCATTGGCATTGTCAGTATAGTGTACTGCGAGAGTAATGCCTTAGACCATACAACCACTGAAGCGGGTGGGTTCAGGTATAGTTTTTTTCTTCCCTAATTTCTAAAAACCACGACTGTATCAATCGTTCCTTGGTTCAACTGTATTTGAACCAAGTCTATTTCATCTTGAGCCTAACCCCTGTATCGCATGGTCCCAGGTGTAACAACACCTTGCCCGACAATCCACCTCAGCCTGGTGATCATACTTCCACGTTGACCAGATGTAATGATTCCCAAAAGAACGACACAATTGATAACTTTAGTGCTTTCAGGTTCGTTTATCACTGCCACGTTGTAAAAATAGAAATTTGCCTTCCTTCCCTCAAGGTCACCAACAGGTCGTATCCTTAAAATTCTGGACGACTTATTTTGAAACTTGAGAAAAAAAATCACTATCGGGTAAACTCGCAGCTCATGATCACGCAAATCACTTTCTATATCATAACATAACTAATTTTGAAATGTTTCTACTCTCGCGCAAGTAGGCGTGGCGTTGTTTCGCTTGCGAGAGAGTTTTCAATCTGACAACACTGTAAAACCATGACGTACTAAAGGATTGAGGTGATAGAATGCCAAAAGTGCCATTGTACAAGAAACTTGGCTGAAAGTAAACACTATTTTTGTATTGAGTCCATCATATGATACGATTTGTTTGGTTTATTTAGTAAACCATCTTCCATTTGTTTGCATCTACTGTATGCTTATTGTCTCAAAATTTTCTCAAGTTATTTAAGTTTGAGTTAAACTTTTCTTATATTCCCATTCTTTAGCTCACTTTGTAGCGTGCTTGTTTGAAGCTCAGAAATTCACGAGACCGACCCCACTTGTATATAATATTTTAACTTTTTGTCGGGATAAAAAATCACTTGTTAATAATTTGAATTCAGTAAACCAATATTTTACTTTCGCAACCAATTTTAAAACATAAATATGCTCTAAAGGTTTTTATAAAGCTAATAATAACTAGCTTGCGTATCCTTATTTCTAATTGTGTACATTTATATGTCATAAAATCTATTAATATAATTTTTAAATAACCACTTACATACAAAATTTCAAAATTAATGTGATGTTTTTAATTTATTGCCTTATTAAATTATTTTTAAGGAAGAATATTGTGGTAGTCTGCATAGGCTTAAATACCTTGTATACTTTAATGGAAAATTAAAATAAATGATGTGCTTATTAATACAATAATTTAAAATGTGAAGTTTTTTTAGTCAGTCTGATATATTTAAAAACGATAGATCTGCCAGGATTCGAACACGCGAAATCTAGATTCAAAGAATGTCACGTTAACAGCTCGGCCTAGTCGATGATTGGATATATTTGAAAAACTTAATATACATTATTATAATTTCACTCGAACAAATATTTTTATTAAAGGATTTAATAGTGTGTCCAAAGTTATTTCTTACTTCTGCAAACCTATTTTGAACAATGTTTGGTTTATTTCAACAAAATCAATCTCATAAGGCTGCAACCAAAGAGGATGGCATCCGTTTTGTTTTATTATGCTTTACTCGCCAGACAAGCCCTGTCTCGCACAGTGTGAGGGTGGCAGTAGAATTCTCTCACTAGCCAATCGTGTGACGTCAGTTTTCACAGCGCAGACGTTTCGAAATTAGGGGTTTGTGAGATTGTGTGCAAGCTGAGAGAATTACGCTAGCATCTCGCCACCCGCACGTTTTAAAATTAGCGTCCCAGCCCGAGTATAGGAAGGCGTTTTTCTAGTAACTATATTCGGCACGACTCTCCAACGTCAAGTCTGGGCTCGAACCCCTGATCCTCCACACTGAGCTACACTACACTGGCCTGGTCTAGATCTGACATCATAAAAGCTCGAACCAAAATTACCTCAAACATATGGTATAATCTCAGAAAGAGTTAATTTGCTCCAACTGATATTTCATATACGATAGAGTAAAAAATGCACCATAAAGAGGGTTTTAGAAAATATAAACCTTATGCTGTATGTATTTATAAAACTTCATGGCACAATCCCATATTCAAACCATACCGAGCAGGCGGACACCTATTTTGGCGAATATTGTGCCAGCCTCTGTGGATAGAGGGCGAAATTTGGTCAACACGACGAACCCTTCAGCCGTTAATCTCAATTTTCTAGACAGAAGCCACTACTTTTTTTCATTCAAGTAGCTATTAATTTGTCCTCATGAGGCTAAGTTTGGTCCCGTTCCAAACCCACTGACCGTTGGCAAATATCGGGGATCAAACCCGGTAGCTCTGACCATTAAAGCACAATGGTGGTCTTTATTTATCGCTTTTTAAAATACTATTTGTATTATTATTATAATAATTATTATATACATATATAAAATGTGGTAGCTACAGATTACATCACTTGTGAAAATATGAAATTATAGTAAAACGTCGATTATCCGAATTGATTAATGGTTCGGATGATCAGAAACGTGGATATTTGTACCAAGTAAAAAAAATATTATTCATGAAAAAAAACCAGTTTTAATAATTGACTATTGTAATAGTAATAAATAACTTATAAAATAGGGGACACATTATTATTCAATAAATGTAATTATAAATTGGATAAAAATGGACAAAAAAAAAGAGACCACATGAGCTAAGTGAGTGAAAAGGGGCCTTACTTCTTGTTTGCGATAATCTGGTTGATTGGAAATACGGATGATAGGGATTTGGATAGTAGGCGCTCTACCGAAGTTATATTAACCTTCAAATACCTTTACAAGGATTGTTATAGATCAGCTAGAACTTTATCTGCTAGTTAATTGTGTGTGTAAGAAACATTTTGCTTCAACTGCTTCACTGTTTCGTAATAATAAAGGACGGGAAGATGAAAGAAAATAACTCATAGCCATAACGAACACCGTAAATGGGAGATCAGAAGAAAATATAATAAAAGAGAGAAACAAGAGTATTAAGAGAGAGAAAAAGAATAAACTTCTTTAGTCTTAGTGACCGGGTTAATCCTTCAACATCAATACAGTATCACGTACTTTTTAGTGTATCGTTTTATATTGAGTTTAAACTGTAAATCCTAGCATGTACAACAAAAGAAACAAAATAAAACACGTGATGTTAGTAGATATCTGGAGATTAGAATAACAATTTAAAACAAATATCGAAGCTCATTCTTTCTTTTTCAAAAATCATGATTCAAGGCTGGTTTTTTATTTTTTTACAATTTTAATTTAAATATAGTTTTAATTATCTATATAATTTTAAATGATATAAAGTCATAAAGGCATACCTATAAAATGTATAGCTCACACCATTTATACTCCTATAACTTAAAATCACCCAAGATTTCAACTTTTTTTTTTTCGTAACTTCTTAACTCTAATTTATACCTTGCTCATTTCTATTCCTTCCCTATTTGTCGTCTAGTGAATGACTAATTTTCTAGATCTTAATGTGTTGGACCCTTATCCCTTCCCCCTTTACACCCTATCTATCCCCACTCCCCTCCTCTCGCTATCTACATACATTTACGGCACCCAAGAGGGAGAGCTAATTGTAGCTATTTTGTGCGCGGAATGAATTGATAGTAAGGAGTGGAGGAAATAGACAAAGAGAGAGAATAAAAATAGGGAGCAGAGAGAAGAACGGGCCTAAGTTAGGTCCTCTCGCAAGCGCATACCGCATACAGAACGACCCCTCCGAAATCCTTTGGAACCGACCACGATACAGAGATTATATTTGGAAGAATCATTCAGGAAGAAACACCATTAGAAAAAAAATATTACGGAACTCCACATGGACCTTCTCACACTACACTGTTTAGAAATGGAGGATATTAAATCAAAACTCGTAATATATGTGAAACGAAATAATATAAGCTAGCAAATCCAAGAAAAAAAAATTGCGTTATACTTTCGTTAAACATTCTTTGAATCCCGGATTATAATTTTATGATTTTCTTTTTAAAGAATTAAATTCTTGACTTGTATAGTTTGATCTCCCCCCCCCCCTCCAAAAAA